>CM012455.1:25250863-25432582 GCA_003999625.1 Oryzias javanicus
CCAGCTTTGAGAGCAGAGAAACACGAGTTGTCCAGTACTACAACACTCTACATCAGCTCTTTGGGTAAATGTGTCACAGTTGTCTCTGTTAAAAAAAAAAAAAAAAGAAAAATTTTTTCAAAAAGAGTAAAGTGCAAGTTAAAGCGTGTTTTACAAAGAACCACCCTTTAATGGTGAGAGTAAAAGTTGGGAAAATATACAGCACCTGGTATTCCCAGGCGGTCTCCCACCAAATAACCAGGCCCGCCTGTTAGCTTCGAATCGGAGAGATCGGGCGTGTTCAGTTGTGTGGCCGTAAGCGAGTGGTGTGTCAAGCCAATCGTTTACCCAGAGTGCACAGCTTGGAGAGTCAGAGAAACGATGTGTCCAGTACTAACAGCTCTACATCAGCTTTGGTTAAATGTGTCACAGTTGTCTATTTTAAAAAAAAAAAAAAAAAGAAAGATTTTTTCAAAAAGAGTAAAGTGCAAGTGGCCGTGTTTTAGAAAGACACCGCCTTAATGGTGAGAGTAAAATTGAAAATTACAGCACCTGTATTTCCCAGGCTCTCCCTCCAAGTACTAACCAGCCGGCCCTGCAGCTTCCGAGATCGGACGAGATCGGCGGTTCAGGTGTGTGCCGTAAGCGAGTGGATGTGTCAAGCCAATCGTTTACCCAGAGTGCACCAGCTTTGGAGAGAGAGAACACGATGTTGTCCAGTACTACAACAGCTCTACATCAGCTCTTTGGTTAAATGTGTCACAGTTGTCTCTGTTAAAAAAAAAAAGAAAGAAAGATTTTTCAAAAAAGTAAAGGCAAGTTAAAGCCGTGTTTACAAAGAACACGCCCTTTAATGGTTGAGAGTAAAAGTGAAAATACAGCACCTGGTATCCCACGGTCTCCCATCCAAGTACTAACCAGGCCCGGCCCTGCTTAGCTTCCGAGATCGGACAGATCGGGCGTGTTCAGGTGGTGTGCCTAAGCGAGTGGATGTGTCAAGCCATCTTACCCAGAGTGCACCAGCTTGGAGAGTCAGAAACACGATGTTGTCCAGTACTACAACAGCTCTACATCAGCTCTTGGTTAAATGTGTCACAGTTGTCTCTGTTAAAAAAAAGAAAGAAAGATTTTTTCAAAAAGAGTAAAGTGCAAGTTAGCCGTGTTTTAGAAAGAACACCGCCCTTAATGGTTGAGAGTAAAAGTTGGAAACTTACAGCACCTGGTATTCCCAGGCGCGTCTCCATCCAAGTACTAACCAGGCCCGCCCTGCTAGCTCCGAGATCGGACGAGATCGGCGTGTTCAGGTGTGTGGCCGTAAGCGAGTGGATGTGTCAAGCCAATCGTTTTACCAGATGCACCAGCTTGGAGAGTCAGAGAACACGATGTTTCCAGTACTACAACAACTCTACATCAGCTCTTGGGTTAAATGTGTCACAGTTGTCTCTGTTAAAAAAAAAAAAAAGAAAGAAAGATTTTTTCAAAAAGAGTAAAGTGCAAGTAAAGCCGTGTTTACAAAGAACACCGCCCTTTAATGGTGAGAGTAAAAATTGGAAAAACTTACAGCACCTGTATTCCAGCGGTCTCCCATCCAAGTACTACCAGCCCGCCCTGCTTAGCCAGAATCGGACGAGATCGGGCGTGTTCAGGGTGGTGTGGCCGTAACGATGTGGATTGTCAAGCCAATCGTTTTTACAGAGTGCACCAGCTTTGGAGAGTCAGAAACACGATGTTGTCCAGTACTACAACAGCTCTACATCAGCTCTTTGGGTTAAATGTGTCACAGTTGTCTCTGTTAAAAAAAAAAAAAAAAAGAAAGAAAGATTTTTTCAAAAAGAGTAAAGTGCAAGTTAGAGCCGTGTTTTAGAAGACACCGCCCTTTAATGGTGAGAGTAAAAGTGGAAACTTACAGCACCTGGTATTCCCAGCGGTCTCCCATCCAAGTACTAACCAGCCCGGCCCTGCTTAGCTTCCGAGATCGGACGAGATCGGCGTGTCAGGTGGTGTGCCGTAGCGAGTGGAGTGTCCAAGCCAATCGTTTTACCCAGAGTGCACCAGCTTTGGAGAGTCAGAAACACGATTTTCCAGTACTACAACAGCTCTACATCAGCTCTTTGGTTAAATGTGTCACAGTTGTCTCTGTAAAAAAAAAAGAAAAAAAAAGATTTTTCAAAAAAGAGTAAAGTGCAAGTGAGGCCGTGTTTTAGAAAAACACCGCCCTTTAATGTTGAGAGTAAAAGTTGGAAAACTTACAGCACCTGGTATTCCCAGCGGTCTCCCATCCAATACTAACCAGCCCGCCCTGCTTAGCTTCCGAGATCGACGAGATCGGCGTGTCAGGGTGGTGTGCCGTAAGCGATGGATGTGTCAAGCCAATCGTTACCCAGAGTGCACCAGCTTTGGAGAGTCAGAGAACACGATGTGTCCAGTACTACAAAGCTCTACATCAGCTCTTTGGTTAAATGTGTCACATGTCTCTGTTAAAAAAAAGAAAGAAGATTTTTTCAAAAAGAGTAAAGTGCAAGTTGAGGCCGTTTTAGAAAGAACACCGCCCTTTAATGGTTGAGAGCAAAAGTTGGAAAACTTACAGCACCTGGTATTCCAGGCGTCTCCCATCCAGTACTAACCAGCCCGGCCTGCTTAGCTCCGAGATCGGACGAGATCGGGCGTTCAGGTGGTGTGGCCGTAAGCGAGTGGATGTGTCAAGCCAATCGTTTTACCCAGAGTGCACCAGCTTTGGGAGTCAGAGAACACGATGTGTCCAGTACTACAACAGCTCTACATCAGCTCTTTGGGTTAAATGTGTCACAGTTGCTCTGTTAAAAAAAAAAAAAAAAAAAGAAAGAAAGATTTTTCAAAAAGAGTAAAGGCAAGTTAAAGCCGTGTTTAGAAAGACCACCGCCTTAATGGTTGAGAGTAAAAGTTGGAAAACTTACAGCACCTGGTATTCCCAGGCGGTCTCCCATCCAAGTACTAACCAGCCCGGCCCTGCTTAGCTTCCGAGATCGGACGAGATCGGGCGTTCAGTGGTGTGCCGTAAGCGAGGATGTGTCAACCAATCGTTTTACCCAGAGTGCACCAGCTTTGAGAGTCAGAGAACACGATGTTGCCAGTACTACAACAGCTCTACATCAGCTCTTTGGGTTAAATGTGTCACAGTTGTCTCTGTTAAAAAAAAAAAAAAAGAAAGAAAGATTTTTTCAAAAAGAGTAAAGTGCAAGTTGAGGCCGTGTTTTAGAAAGACCACCGCCCTTTAATGGTTGAGAGTAAAAGTGGAAAACTTACAGCACCTGGTATTCCAGCGGTCTCCCATCCAAGTACTAACCAGGCCCGGCCCTGCTTAGCTTCCGAGATCGGACGAGATCGGGCGTGTTCAGGGTGGTGTGGCCGTAAGCGAGTGGATGTGTCAAGCCAATCGTTTTACCCAGAGTGCACCAGCTTTGGAGAGTCAGAGAACACGATGTTGTCCAGTACTACAACAGCTCTACATCAGCTCTTTGGTTAATGTGTCACAGTTGTCTCTGTTAAAAAAAAAAAAAAGAAAGAAAGATTTTTCAAAAGAGTAAAGTGCAAGTTAAGCCGGTTTTACAAAAGACACCGCCCTTAATGGTTGAGAGCAAAAGTTGGAAAACTTACAGCACCTGGTATTCCCAGGCGGTCTCCCATCCAAGTACTAACCAGGCCCGCCCTGCTTAGCTTCGAGATCGACGAGATCGGCGTGTCAGGTGGTGTGGCCGTAAACGAGTGGATGTGTCAAGCAATCGTTTACCCGAGTGCACCAGCTTGGAGAGTCAGAGAACACGATGTTGTCCAGTACTACAACAGCTCTACATCAGCTCTTTGGGTTAAATTGTCACAGTTGTCTCTGTTAAAAAAAAAAAAAAAGAAAGAAGATTTTTTCAAAAAGAGTAAAGTGCAAGTAAAGCTTGTTTTACAAAGAACACCGCCCTTTAATGGTTGAGAGAAAAGTTGGAAAACTTACAGCACCTGTATCCCAGCGGTCTCCCATCCAGTACTAACCAGGCCCGCCCTGTTAGCTTCCGAGATCGGACGAGATCGGGCGTTCAGGTGTGTGGCCGTAAGCGAGTGGATGTGTCAAGCCAATCGTTTTACCCAGAGTGCACCACTTGGAGAGTCAGAGAACACGATTTGTCCAGTACTACAACAGCTCTACATCAGCTCTTTGGGTTAAATGTGTCACAGTTGTCTCTGTTAAAAAAAAAAAAAGAAAGAAAGATTTTTCAAAAAGAGTAAAGTGCAAGTGAGGCGTGTTTTAGAAAGACCACCCCTTTAATGGTTGAGAGTAAAAGTTGGAAAACTTACAGCACCTGGTATTCCCAGCGGTCTCCCATAAGTACTAACCAGGCCCGGCCCTGCTTAGCTTCCGAGACGACGAGATCGGGCGTGTTCAGGGTGGTGTGGCCGTAAGCGGTGGATGTGTCAAGCCAATCGTTTACCCAGAGTGCACCAGCTTTGGAGAGTCAGAACACGATGTTGTCCAGTACTACAACAGCTCTACATCAGCTCTTTGGTTAATGTGTCACAGTTGTCTCTGTTAAAAAAAAAGAAAAAAGATTTTTCAAAAGAGTAAGTGCAAGTTAGGCCGTGTTTTACAAAAAGACCACCCCCTTAATGGTTGAGAGTAAAAGTGGAAAACTACAGCACCTGGTATTCCCAGGCGTCTCCCATCCAGTACTAACCAGGCCCGCCCTGCTTAGCTTCGAGATGGACGAGATCGGGGTGTTCAGGTGGTTGGCCGTAAGCAGTGGATGTGTCAAGCCAATCGTTTTACCCAGAGTGCACCAGCTTTGGAGAGTCAGAGAACACGATGTTGTCCAGTACTACAACAAGCTCTTTGGTTAAATGTGTCACAGTTGTCTCTGTTTAAAAAAAAAAAAAAAAAAGAAAGAAAGATTTTTTCAAAAAAGTAAAGTGCAAGTTAAAGCCGTGTTTTACAAAGAACACCGGCCTTAATGGTTGAGAGCAACAGTTGGAAACTTTACAGCACCTGGTATTCCCAGGCGGTCTCCCATCCAAGTACTAACCAGCCCGCCCTGCTTAGCTTCCGAGATCAGACGAGATCAGCGTTTCAGAGTGGTGTCGCTAAGCCGTAAGCGAGTGGTGTGTCAAGCCAATCGTTTTACCCAGAGTGCACCAGCTTTGAGAGTCAGAACACGATGTTGTCCAGTACTACAACAGCTCTACATCAGCTCTTTGGGTTAAATGTGTCACAGGTGTCTCTGTTAAAAAAAAAAAAAAAAAGAAAGAAAGATTTTTTCAAAAAGAGTAAAGTGCAAGTTAAAGCCGTGTTTTACAAAGAACACCGCCCTTTAATGGTTGAGAGCAACAGTTGGAAAACTTACAGCACCTGGTATTCCCAGGCGGTCTCCCACCAAAGTACTAACCAGGCCCGGCCCTGCTTAGCTTCCGAGATCAGACAAGATCAGGCGTGTTCAGGTGGTGTGGCCGTAACGATGGTGTTGTCAAGCCAATCTTTTTACCCAGAGTGCACCAGCTTGGAGAGTCAGAGAACACGATTGTCCAGTACTACAACAGCTCTACATCAGCTCTTGGTTAAATGTGTCACAGTTGTCTCTGTTAAAAAAAAAGAAAGAAAGATTTTCAAAAAGAGTAAAGTGCAAGTTAAAGCTGTGTTTTACAAAGAACACCGCCCTTTAATGGTTGAGAGCAACAGTTGGAAAACTTACAGCACCTGGTATTCCCAGGCGGTCTCCCATCCAAGTACTAACCAGCCCGGCCCTGCTTAGCTTCCGAGATCAGACGAGATCAGGCGTGTTCAGGGTGGTGTGGCCGTAAGCGAGTGGGTGTGTCAAGCCAATCGTTTTACCCAGAGTGCACCAGCTTTGGAGAGTCAGAGAACACGATGTTGTCCAGTACTACAACAGCTCTACATCAGCTCTTTGGGTTAAATGTGTCACAGTTGTCTCTGTTAAAAAAAAAAAAAAAAAAGAAAGAAAGATTTTTTCAAAAAGAGTAAAGTGCAAGTTAAAGCCGTGTTTACAAAGAACACCGCCTTTAATGGTTGAGAGCAACAGTTGGAAAACTTACAGCACCTGGTATTCCCAGGCGGTCTCCCATCCAAGTACTAACCAGGCCCGGCCCTGCTTAGCTTCGAGATCAGACGAGATCAGGCGTGTTCAGTGTTGGTGTTGGCCGTAAGCGATGTGGTGTGTCAAGCCAATCGTTTTACCCAGAGTGCACCAGCTTTGGAGAGTCAGAGAACACGATGTTGTCCAGTACTACAACAGCTCTACATCAGCTCTTTGGGTTAAATGTGTCACAGTTGTCTCTGTTAAAAAAAAAAGAAAGAAAGATTTTTTCAAAAAGAGTAAAGTGGCAAGTTAAAGCCGTGTTTTACAAAGAACACCGCCCTTTAATGGTTGAGAGCAAAAGTTGGAAAACTTACAGCACCTGGTATTCCCAGGCGGTCTCCCATCCAAGTACTAACCAGGCCCGGCCCTGCTTAGCTTCCGAGATCGGACGAGATCGGGCGTGTTCAGGGTGGTGTGGCCGTAAGCGAGTGGATGTGTCAAGCCAATCGTTTTACCCAGAGTGCACCAGCTTTGGAGAGTCAGAGAACACGATGTTGTCCAGTACTACAACAGCTCTACATCAGCTCTTTGGGTTAAATGTGTCACAGTTGTCTCTCTGTTAAAAAAAAAAGAAAGAAAGATTTTTTCAAAAAGAGTAAAGTGCAAGTTAAACTGTTGTTTTACAAAGAACACCGCCCTTTAATGGTTGAGAGCAACAGTTGGAAAACTTACAGCACCTGGTATTCCCAGGCGGTCTCCCATCCAAGTACTAACCAGGCCCGGCCCTGCTTAGCTTCCGAGATCAGACGAGATCAGGCGTGTTCAGGGTGGTGTGGCCGTAAGCGAGTGGTGTGTCAAGCCAATCGTTTTACCCAGAGTGCACCAGCTTTGGAGAGTCAGAGAACACGATGTTGTCCAGTACTACAACAGCTCTACATCAGCTCTTTGGGTTAAATGTGTCACAGTTGTCTCTGTTAAAAAAAAAAAAAAAAAAAGAAAGAAGATTTTTCAAAAAGAGTAAAGTGCAAGTTAAAGCTGTGTTTTACAAAGAACACCGCCCTTTAATGGTTGAGAGCAAAAGTTGGAAAACTTACAGCACCTGGTATTCCCAGGCGGTCTCCCATCCAAGTACTAACCAGGCCCGGCCCTGCTTAGCTTCCGAGATCAGACGAGATCGGGCGTGTTCAGGGTGGTGTGGCCGTAAGCGAGTGGATGTGTCAAGCCAATCGTTTTACCCAGAGTGCACCAGCTTTGGAGAGTCAGAGAACACGATGTTGTCCAGTACTACAACAGCTCTACATCAGCTCTTTGGGTTAAATGTGTCACAGTTGTCTCTGTTAAAAAAAAAAGAAAGAAGATTTTTCAAAAAGAGTAAAGTGCAAGTTAAAGCCGTGTTTATACAAAGCACACCCCTTTTAATGGTTTGAGAGCAAAAGTTGGAAAACTTACAACACCTGGTATCCCAGGCGGTCTCCCATCCAAGTACTAACCAGGCCCGGCCGCTTAGCTTCCGAGATGGGACGAGGATCTGGCGTGTTCAGGGTGGTGTGGCCGTAAGCGAGTGGATGTGTCAGCCAATCGTTTTACCCAGAGTGCACCAGCTTTGGAGAGTCAGAAGAACACGATGTTGTCCCAGTACTACAACAGCTCTACATCAGCTCTTTGGGTTAAATGTGTCACAGTTGTCTCTGTTAAAAAAAAAAAAAAGAAAGAAAGATTTTTTTCAAAAAGAGTAAAGTGCAAGTTAAAGCCGTGTTTTACAAAGAGCACCGCCCTTTAATGGTTGAGAGTAAAAGTTGGAAAAATACAGCACCTGGTATTCCCAGGCGGTCTCCCATCCAAGTACTAACCAGGCCCAGCCCTGCTTAGCTTCCGAGATCGGACGAGATCGGGCGTGTTCAGGGTGGTGTGGCCGTAAGCGAGTGGATGTGTCAAGCCAATCGTTTTACCCAGAGTGCACCAGCTTTGGAGAGTCAGAGAACACGATGTTGTCCAGTACTACAACAGCTCTACATCAGCTCTTTGGGTTAAATGTGTCACAGTTGTCTCTGTTAAAAAAAAAAAAAAAAAGAAAGAAAGATTTTTTCAAAAAAGAGTAAAGTGCAAGTTAAAGCCGTGTTTTACAAAGAACACCGCCCTTTAATGGTTGAGAGCAAAAGTTGGAAAACTTACAGCACCTGGTATTCCCAGGCGGTCTCCCATCCAAGTACTAACCAGGCCCGGCCCTGCTTAGCTTCCGAGATCGGACGAGATCGGGCGTGTTCAGGGTGGTGTGGCCGTAAGCGAGTGGATGTGTCAAGCCAATCGTTTTAACCCAGAGTGCACCAGCTTTGGAGAGTCAGAGAACACGATGTTGTCCAGTACTACAACAGCTCTACATCAGCTCTTTGGTTAAATGTGTCACAGTTGTCTCTGTTAAAAAAAAAAAGAAAGAAAGATTTTTTCAAAAAAGAGTAAAGTGCAAGTTAAAGCTGTGTTTTACAAAGAACACCGCCCTTTAATGGTTGAGAGCAACAGTTGGAAAACTTACAGCACCTGGTATTCCCAGGCGGTCTCCCATCCAAGTACTAACCAGGCCCGGCCCTGCTTAGCTTCCGAGATCAGACGAGATCAGGCGTGTTCAGGGTGGTGTGGCCGTAAGCGAGTGGGTGTGTCAAGCCAATCGTTTTACCCAGAGTGCACCAGCTTTGGAGAGTCAGAGAACACGATGTTGTCCAGTACTACAACAGCTCTACATCAGCTCTTTGGGTTAAATACAGTTGTCTCTGTTAAAAAAAAAAAAAAAGAAAGAAAGATTTTTTCAAAAAGAGTAAAGTGCAAGTTAAAGCCGTGTTTTACAAAGAACACCGCCCTTTAATGGTTGAGAGCAACAGTTGGAAAACTTACAGCACCTGGTATTCCCAGGCGGTCTCCCATCCAAGTACTAACCAGGCCCGGCCCTGCTTAGCTTCCGAGATCAGACGAGATCAGGCGTGTTCAGGGTGGTGTGGCCGTAAGCGAGTGGGTGTGTCAAGCCAATCGTTTTACCCAGAGTGCACCAGCTTTGGAGAGTCAGAGAACACGATGTTGTCCAGTACTACACAACGCTCTACATCAGCTCTTTGGGTTAAATGTGTCACAGTTGTCTCTGTTAAAAAAAAAAGAAAGAAAGATTTTTTCAAAAAGAGTAAAGTGCAAGTTAAAGCCGTGTTTTACAAAGAACACCGCCCTTTAATGGTTGAGAGCAAAAGTTGGAAAACTTACAACACCTGGTATTCCCAGGCGGTCTCCCATCCAAGTACTAACCAGGCCCGGCCCTGCTTAGCTTCCGAGATCGGACGAGATCGGGCGTGTGTTCAGGGTGGTGTGGCCGTAAGCGAGTGGATGTGTCAAGCCAATCGTTTTACCCAGAGTGCACCAGCTTTGGAGAGTCAGAGAACACGATGTTGTCCAGTACTACAACAGCTCTACATCAGCTCTTTGGGTTAAATGTGTCACAGTTGTCTCTGTTAAAAAAAAAAAAAAAAAAAGAAAGAAAATTTTCAAAAAAAGAGTAAAGTGCAAGTTAAAGCCGTGTTTTACAAAGAGCACCGCCCTTTAATGGTTGAGAGTAAAAGTTGGAAAAATACAGCACCTGGTATTCCCAGGCGGTCTCCCATCCAAGTACTAACCAGGCCCAGCCCTGCTTAGCTTCCGAGATCGGACGAGATCGGGCGTGTTCAGGGTGGTGTGGCCGTAAGCGAGTGGATGTGTCAAGCCAATCGTTTTACCCAGAGTGCACCAGCTTTGGAGAGTCAGAGAACACGATGTTGTCCAGTACTACAACAGCTCTACATCAGCTCTTTGGGTTAAATGTGTCACAGTTGTCTCTGTTAAAAAAAAAAAAAAAAGAAAGAAAGATTTTTTCAAAAAGAGTAAAGTGCAAGTTAAAGCCGTGTTTTACAAAGAACACCGCCCTTTAATGGTTGAGAGCAACAGTTGGAAAACTTACAGCACCTGGTATTCCAGGCGGTCTCCCATCCAAGTACTAACCAGGCCCGGCCCTGCTTAGCTTCCGAGATCAGACGAGATCGGGCGTGTTCAGGGTGGTGTGGCCGTAAGCGAGTGGGTGTGTCAAGCCAATCGTTTTACCCAGAGTGCACCAGCTTTGGAGAGTCAGAGAACACGATGTTGTCCAGTACTACAACAGCTCTACATCAGCTCTTTGGGTTAAATGTGTCACAGTTGTCTCTGTTAAAAAAAAAAAAAAAGAAAGAAAGATTTTTTCAAAAAGAGTAAAGTGCAAGTTAAAGCCGTGTTTTACAAAGAACACCGCCCTTTAATGGTTGAGAGCAACAGTTGGAAAACTTACAGCACCTGGTATTCCCAGGCGGTCTCCCATCCAAGTACTAACCAGGCCCAGCCCTGCTTAGCTTCCGAGATCAGACGAGATCGGGCGTGTTCAGGGTGGTGTGGCCGTAAGCGAGTGGATGTGTCAAGCCAATCGTTTTACCCAGAGTGCACCAGCTTTGGAGAGTCAGAGAACACGATGTTGTCCAGTATTACAACAGCTCTACATCAGCTCTTTGGGTTAAATGTGTCACAGTTGTCTCTGTTAAAAAAAAAGAAAGAAAGATTTTTTCAAAAAGAGTAAAGTGCAAGTTAAAGCCGTGTTTTACAAAGAACACCGCCCTTTAATGGTTGAGAGCAAAAGTTGGAAAACTTACAGCACCTGGTATTCCCAGGCGGTCTCCCATCCAATTTACTAACCAGGCCCGGCCCTGCTTAGCTTCCGAGATCAGACGAGATCGGGCGTGTTCAGGGTGGTGTGGCCGTAAGCGAGTGGATGTGTCAAGCCAATCGTTTTACCCAGAGTGCACCAGCTTTGGAGAGTCAGAGAACACAATGTTGTCCAGTACTACAACAGCTCTACATCAGCTCTTTGGGTCACAGTTGTCTCTGTTAAAAAAAAAAAAGAAAGATTTTTTCAAAAAGAGTAAAGTCCAAGTTAAAGCCGTGTTTTAGAAAGAACACCGCCCTTTAATGGTTGAGAGTAAAAGTTGGAAAAAGTTCAGACATTTGGAATTGTTCAAACACAAGTTGATCTTTAACTCATCTTATTTTCATATTGTAAAATTAGAGTTTCTTTATAGATTTAGATTTGGGCTTTTCTCTTCCGCAGGTGCGTCACTCAGGAGGACACAGACAAAGATGGTGAAAAAAGGAAAAAGTGGATACACAGCTGAACCTTTTTCTTCTGATTGTCTGCTGAGCCACGTACATGTAGAGCTGGAAAACAGTGTGTTCTCTGACTTTCCAAAGCTGGTGCACGCTGGTTAAAAGGCTTGGCTTGGAACTTACAAGTGCTTACGGCCACACCACCCTGAACATGCCTGATCTCGGAAGTTAAGCAGGGTTGGGCCTGGTTAGTACTTGGTTGGGAGTCCGCCTGGGAATATCAGATGCTCTAAGTTTTTAAACTTTTTCTCTCGTCCACTGGAGCAGTGATCCCCAATCTTTTTGTCCTGCGGACCGGTCATCCTGTGAAGATTTTACCATGGCCCGGGGGTGTGCGTGCCTGTTTGTTTGTGTAGTATATGTATGAGATCATCTCATTAAAAGAGATAAAATAAATAGGAACAAAATGTAACACACACATAAATCAATTATTGATGCTAAAAAAATAAAAAAAAATCTCAATAGTTTGAAGCTCCATGCATAAGCTTCAAGTGAAGACAGTTTTTACAAAACAAAACTTCCCCCCTTTATCTCTAACGAGGCACTGAGCCGGGAGCTGCAGTGCTACCATCGGGCTCGGTTGCAAGAGCGACTTGTTTCTGAGCTCCTCGCGGAGCGGGCCGACACCGTAGGGAAGGGGATGAGTGTGTCTGAAAGCATCCCTCGTTATTTTCACCTAAAATAACCGACATTTTTGTTTGTTTATGAGGCAGAAATTAAAGAAACATTATTTTATGCTTGATAATCTTAGTTTTGGATTCACGTTTGACCGTCTCCTGGACCGGAAGTAGTAAGATTGATCACATTCTAGCTTTACAGAAGTCATTTGGGGCCCGATTTAAAAAGGTTCCGGGCGGTTTCTCCGAACCTACACTAACCCTAACTTTGACCCGGCACCGATGCGGGTCGGGTCCCAAATCCTGCTGATCGCCCGGTTCCGTGATTGTTCCGTGTAGCCCAGACGATTCTACTTTATGATTTTTGAGCCCGAAAAGTCAAGCAAAACAGACAAACTACGAACTGTATGTCCAAAATAAATGCATGTCGTGATAGTAACAGGTACATTTCTCGCTAGAAATATTACCAAAATAAAGATTAGTCCACAAAATATTTTATTCTGAGGGATTTTACACCAAAAAAGTAGTGGAACTACCGCCATATTGTTAGCCGCTGTCAGACATAAATCGGCAGAAACTCAAAAGTCATGTGATCAGTCACGTGATCCGGAGAAACCTAAACATCCGACCACGTGATCAAAACGAAACCTAAAAACCGCTCCTGTTGTTTTGAATGGGCTGCAACTGCGTATCATATGCACGCAAAAACCGTGTTTGGCGTATACTATGCACGGTATTCCGAGGGTGCAAAGCCGTGGAATAGGTACGCATTTCACTGAGACTGGGTTGTCACAGGAAGGTTGCTAGTTGTTTGGGTAGAAATAGCTGAAGTTTATTTTTGCTTTATTAATTTATATGCATCTACAGTGGGTACGGCCAGGGTGTCAATTTTTCTGAAACTTAAGGAGTTTTGATACAATGTGATCCCAATGACATCGTCGTGCTGGGGGGGGACTGGAACTGCACATTGGATTCTAATTTAGACAGAACAGGAGCAGAACCTCACCTCAGGTCTTCTTCTGTCTTGTCAAATACAATTTCGGCCCTCTCTCTGGTCGATGTTTGGAGGTTCCATGATCCCCAGACCAGACAGTACACGTGGGTCAGGGTATTGGGTGGGATGGTGAGCGGGGCGCGGCTGGATTTTATCTGACTGCTGGCTCCAGGAATAGGATTCCCAAATATTCTATATATCCTGTCGGTTTTAGTGATCATCATTTGATCACTTTTGATTTTATTCTTGGGTCCTTTACTAGGAGGGTTTCTTATTGGCATTTTAACACTAAACTTCTTTTGGATAAAACTTTTTGTGAGAATTTTGAGTTTTTTGGGAGCTTTGGAGGTGTAGAAAGGGGAATTTTGTATCTGTTAGTCAATGGTGGGAGGTGGGAAAAGCACAAATATGAGTGTTCTGTCAGCAATATTCTAGTCTTGCTACAGTCACTGTTTAAAAAAGCCATCTCCGCTTTAGAGAAGGACATTTCTAGCCTTGAGATGAGTGGACTGATCCCTTCTGTTTCATGTGAGCAGATTCTGAAACAGAAAATAAATTAACTGAGTTCCTTTTTGAGAGAGAGAGCGAAGTCAGAGCCCATTTCACCACCATTAGAGATATGGACGCGCCACCGTCCTTTTTTTTTAATATGGAGAGATCTATTTCTCAAAAGAAACAAATGGTCTGCCTTCGCCTTTCTGATGGAACCATTACCACAGACCTGGTTACTATGAGGGCCCATGCAGTGGATTTCTACAACACCCTCTTCAGGGAGCAGGAGTGTGACCGTGGCTGTGTAGACCAGCTGCTGGAGGAGCTTCCAAGGCTGAACGAGAGAGACAGAGATAAGCTGGATTCTCCTATCAAACTGGATGAGCTGACAGCAGCTGTACGTCAGATGACACCCGGGAAGTCTCCGGGGCTGGACGGTTTGCCATCAGACTTCTACAAGCATTTCTGGAGGTGCCTTGGCCCGGATTTTCTGGAGGTGGTGCGGGATTGTTCAAAGACTGGCATGCTGCCTTTCTCATGTCGTCATGCTGTTCTTTCTCTCCTGCCTACAAAAGGAGATTTGACTCTGCTCAAAAACTGGAGACCACTTGCCTTATTATGTACAGACTATATGTTGCTTTCAAAAGTTTTATCCAATAGGTTGAAGAAGTTTTTTGATCAAATTATCCACAGTGACCAATCTTATAGTGTGCCAGATCGCACCATTATGGATATCCTTTTTGTTGTGCGTGATGTGTTTGATGTTTGCAAGTCCTATGGTGTTGATGTCGGGCTGATCTCTCTGGATCAGGAGAAAGCCTTCGACCGGGTTGAGCATTCTTATTTATTTTCTTATTTACACTGCATCCTCCACTCCAAAAGAACGATCTGCTGCACTGTAATCATGGCAGTCTTTCTGGTGATATTGTCTCTTTCTCACCCTCTCTCTGATGCTCGGCTTCAGAAAATCCAACCTTGTGCGAATGTGTCTGCGAAGAAAGAGATCAGCAGGGGACTGTCCTGTAGTGCAGTGTGGGGTAGATCTGTACTGCAACAAAAACACTGAAACTTTATCATCAATGTTCAGGTGAGTGTGAGCCAGCCTCTTCATTCCTGCCTTAAATGTCTGAACATATCGTTCTGCCAGGCCATTTGATGCAGGGTGTCCTGGGGCACTTGTAGTGTGATGAATGCAGTAGTGTGTGGTGATCTGTGACATGCGAAAGACTTCCAACCACTTTGTGTGGGCGTCAACCACAATCATAAACATGGTGCTCATTAAGGGTCCAGCAAAATCTATATGAAGTCTTTTTCACGGTTCTCCAGGGAACTCCCATGGATGCAAGGGAACTTGGGGAGGTGTTGGTTTGTCCAGCTGGCATATTTCACATTCTCTGCAGACTCGCTCCACGTCCGAGTCAATGCCAGGCCACCACACACATTTACGGGCTAAGGCTTTTGTCTTTACAATGCCTTGATGACCTAAATGGATTTCTTTTAGGACGCCCTCAGCTTGGAAGGGATAACAACCCTTGTTCCCCAAAGAACACAACCTTGTTCTGTGGAAAGTTCATTTACCCTTGTGCTGAATGGCTTCAGATGTTCATCTGGTGTCTTTGACCAGCCTTCCATTATGTACTTTTACACTTGTGACAATTTACTGCCCGTGCGTGTTGCTTGTGCCACAGGTTGTGCATTCAATGGTGCCTCTTCGAGATGATCCACTAGTAATGAATGAACTAGCTTTGAGGTTCCAGCTGTTCCATGGTCGCTAGTTTCAGGTAAGGGAACGCGGGAAAGGCCATCCGCATTACTGTGTTCTTGTGACTTGCGATAGACAATGTGGTAGTCGTAGGCAGAAAGAATAATTGCCCATCGCTTGATACGTGCAGCTGCTAAAGCTCCAAACAGCGTCATCAATGGGCAGTGATCAGTCACCAGTGTAAAATGCCGACCCCACAAGAACTGGTGAAATTTCTTCACTCCATAGACCAGTCCCAATGCTTCTTTCCCTATCTGGGAATATTTCTTTTCAGCTGGGCTTAATGTTCATGAAGCATAGGCAACAGGGCGTTCCTCTCCACTTGGCATGGTATGCTGGATGACTGCTCCGATACCATACGGTGAAGCATCATAAGCCAACGTGAATGGTAGATTTAGATCGTAACGGGCTAGGACTTGGTGTCAGGAAATATGTGATCTGTGGGTGCAGATCAGAGTGAAGCCTGCCACACTATGCTGCTCAAAACCGGTTCTAACCACCTTTTGGTCAACACCAAGTCTGACCGCCATGTTACAGTAACTTTCCACTACCATATATGGGTTCACTTCCTGTTTCTTTGTTAGGGCAAAGTAAATAAAGTTCTGATGCACGTGTTACCCGCCAGAACTGCAGAGGAAGACAGCTGCTAGCCTGTTCTCTCTTTTCTACTGCTTCTCCTTTGCAAAGTTTTTATTGAACTGAACTGACTTGGTTCGTGTTTTTATTTACCTTTAAGAGAGTCTTTACATTTTTTTAAATTTCTAACACTTGGTCACTTGCTAGTAGTCCCTTGCATTTAAGGAAAGCAGTGTTTTGCTCCTCAGTCCATTTCAATGTGACAGCAGTTTGTATAAGGGGGCCAACACTGTACTTTGCTGTGGTACAAACCTCCCATAGTAATTGTACAATCCCAAAAAGGCTTGTAACTCTGTCACATTTGTTGGAAGTGGAGCCTCTTGGAAGGCTCTAACATTTTCTTTTGAGGGTCTGACACCAGTGTCATCCAGATCATGTCCCAGATACTCGATTGTTTTTTTGCCATACTCGCACTTTGAGCGTTTCACATGCAGTCCATTTTCCTGTAAGCGCTGTTGAACTTTTTGCAGGTTAAACAGATGAGCCTCCTCTGTATTTCCTGTGACAAGCAGATCGTCAAGGTAAACTACAACAGGTAGATCCTTCATCAGACTGTCAATCTAAAAAAAAAACTGTAAACTATTTTGCCTGTTTACTTTTATATTCTGTATCTTATACATTTTTATATGTTTATTTATTTATTTATTTCCCTATTTATCTTTATTAAGTGTCATTTCTTTATTGACATGTATGCAACAGTGCTGTGTGAGATGTGGAGCACTTTAATTTCCCTGCGGGCATGTCCCAAATGGATTAATAAAGTTGTCTATCTATCTATCTATCTATCTATCTATCTATCTATCTATCTATCTATCTATCTATCTATCTATCTATCTATCAAATGCTGGAAAATGGCTGGTCCTGAGCTGATTCCAAAAGGAAGTCAATTGTACTCATATAGTCCTTTATGAGTGTTGATGGTTGTGTGATGGCAGCATACTCTGCCACACCCACTACAAAAGGGCGGTACAGTACACTGCACACTTAATTTTATTTCCCATATTTGATACATTTATTATTTCAAACTTATTTGCAAATAATCACAAACATTTATTTGAGTTAAAATATGTTTATTTCATGTTTATTTGTAGAACACATATTTTGATTTCTTTATATTGGTTTCTTTAACTAATTTCACCTGTTTTTGAGTTGCCAGTTCTGTGTTTGCTGGTTTCTGCGGGTGTGGCTGGGGATCTGTTTCCTGGAGCTGGTGCTGGAGGGCCAAAGGAGGAAAATGCAGCCATTGCAGCCTCTAAATGCTGCACCTGGGCAATTGGCAGGCGCCACCTCCAGAAGTCTCCAGGGGTTGTCTTTGTTAAATGTTTAGTTCCCCCTATGTTTGTCAAGTGGTTTGATCGCCCACTATATATGTTCCCCTGTTGTGTCTTAGTTTAGGTCAGTTCATTTCTGTTACTTGGTCTGTTCAGTTGCTTAAGTTAAAAGTTAAGTTTATTGAGAAAAATTAAAACGTCCTTTTTGGATGAATCTTCTGTTGTCCTCCTTGGCCGCTCGATCCCTCACAGTTGTGTATCTCTTGGAGTCATTGTCAAGTAAAACCTGCTGGTAGGCTGCAGCTAGGTCTATCTTGGAAAAATATTTTACCACCACTAAGGGTAGCTAACAGCTCCTCTAGACGGGGTAAAGGGGACAACTCTAGTCTCTATTGCCTGGTTAACCGACACTTTATAATCGCCGCAAAACCGGAGTGATCCATCTCTTTTTAGTACTGGCACTATGGGTGCTGCCCATTCACTGTACTTCACTGAAGAGATGATGTTAGACTCCTCCAGTCTTTTAAGTTCCCTATCTACTTGCTCTTTCATGGCAAATGGAAGGGGCGTTCTTTTACAAAATTTGGGAGGCACATCAGCTTTCACCGCTATTGGTGCTTTTACGTCTTTAAGCGTTCCTAGCTTCTCTGTAAAAACCTCAGAGTACTTAGAACTTCTGTGGGTGACTTCAGCAATTTAATCTGCTGCCACTTTAAGTTGAATTCTTTTAAACAATCTCTTCCACACAATGTTGATCCACAGCCTTTCACCACTGGCAGGGATAAATGTCTGGTCTTGTGTCCATAGCTCACTGGTACTGTTATCTGGCCTAAAAAAGGGATATTGCCTCCATTGTACTGTAAGTCTTGAGTCTTACCGTAACAGGCTGCAGTGGAAAATGTGAAAATGTCTCTTTGTACTTAACCTGTGGCAGGACACTCAATGAAATGTCTCCCTAAACTTGTTTAGGGAGACATTTCATTTGTTACAGTCAAAATGCTAAATAGTCTAAGTTCAGCATCATCTTCCACTTCCACAGTTGACGTGCCTCTCGGTCCGCGGTTTCCGTATTTAGGGCGATCTCAAAAGCTTTGGTGAAAGTTAGGTCATTTTCTTACAGTAATCTTCGCTGACATGCTTCATTTTTTATTCCACTCACAAACCGATCACGTAGTGAGGAGTCTTCGTTTTAACTCGGCTGCGTAGTCTGCCACCAGCTGGTCGTGCTTCTGATTACATAGATTAAAACGAAATCTTTCCACCACCAATATCGGCTTAGGCTCGACATATTCCTTTAATATTGTGACGATCTCATCAAATGTGTTTTCCTTTGGCTTACTTGGCTGTACCAGAATTCTCAGAAGTCCGTAGGTGGTTGCGCCCATAACGGTTAGCATGGTTGCTACTTTTTTCCCTTCGGCTACATCGTTAGCTTCGAAAAATTGTTCAATCCGTTCTACATACAACGACCATGGCTCACTGTCTGGCTTGAACTCATCAATTCTTCCAAAATGGGACATTGTACTCACTACACCGACACCAAGTGTCTCTCTTTCCCTCTGGATATTCGTTTTTTTTTTTTTTTTTTAATCCTTGTCGCCAGTTGTGCTGTATTTGCAATCAAGAGGGTTAGCTTTCTGATTCTGCTCTTTATTCTGCCATTTTCACAATACAGGGAAAAACCAGCACAATGAGACCCTGGCTTGGGCCCCCTAGTGGCTACATTCCAACCATTTACTTCTCATAAATGTTTATTTTAACACCACTAAAAAAACGTATAGCTGTCTTTTCTGTGTCTCCTACGCGGTGCGCACCGACTGCTGCCACAAAAGCTCTTATGTAGTTTCAACAGAATTCTCTTAAAAACAAACCATAAAATCACAACAATGAGACACGGAAACTCATTAAAATGTGGTCGGATTAATTCATGTTCAATAAAACAACTTGTAAAGGGATCCACATTAATTCTACCGATGTGTCTTATAGCGGGTGTACCTGTAGCATCTCCAGTAACCGTCATGCAGGATTCTTCCACGATACCAAACCGTGTTGAATCTGGCCTTTATACAGACGCTCAAAGTCCATAACAAAAATTTAAAGTTTGAAAAAAGGGAAAAATCCAAACAAGTATTTGCAAATGCAGCACATCCAGCTTTCTCTTGACTGAAAAGATCTTTAGTCACTTATTTTTGTTTAAAAATTTTGTTCACGCTGAGGAGGCCGGCTAAAGCATGACATCGTGAAATGGGCGGGACCGAGAAGGAGCAAAAGGTGGAGGCTCAGAAATCAAGTCGTTTTACTTCCGGGCCACAAAAATGACTCATAATTCATAAATAATTTGTTTTGTTTTAGTGTTCCCAATGTAATATACGATCATATATATGGATATAATTTACTCTGAAAGGCTGAATAAATCCATGATAGGGCCCCTTTAAGAAATAGAAGAGATTTTTCCAAGTTTTAATTTTGAACCTGCTATAACAACAATTACCTAAAAATTGTGATTCTTGGAGTTACATAAAGTGTTAGTTAGACTTATATCAGTGTTTTAAAGTGATGATTGTTTTAATAGTCTTCAATATTCACATCATGACAAAAAATTCCCCATAGACTTTAATTGAAACTTTTCTACTTTTGCAGTCAATATAAACAATACAATACAATATAAACTGGTACATTTGTCAGGACTTTATTTTGAAGGAAAGTACTGGTATTTTGCATGTTTAATCCTCTACAACAGTGGTCCCCAACCACCGGGCCGCGGACCGGTATAAGACGGAAATATTTTATTTTGAAAATTGACCGGATTTCTCTCGATTAGCTTGAGCGCTAGTTGTGATATCCACACACAGAAAGGAGAAATATTTAATTAAACCTAAAGAATTGTAATGGAAAAATGTTAAACAGAGATGAGGAGAAACGGAGAGAAAGAGAGACGGAAAGCTGAGCGCGCGCGCATGGACACTGCGCGTGTGTGTTGGGGGAGGGGGGGGGGCTTGCACGTGCAGAAGCAGGACGGAGAGAGAGAGAAACAACATAAACACAAAACGTAAAGAAAATGAGATCATTAGAAAAGAAGGAAAAAAACTGGTACCATTTGACTTTTGATAGAATGAAGAAAGAGAATCTGCAGGAAATAATTCTATATTTGAAGATATATTCTATATATTTATGGCTCCACAACCAACCTGTGCAGAATCTTCTCTAAAACAGAACAGATCATTAAGAAACCAGATTACATCCTCAAAACTGAGACTCTTTTGTCTTTCTTAACGTGATTGTGAAGGAAAGTACTGGTATTTTGCAAAAAAAGAAAACAAAGACCACAAAAGAATTTCAAATCATGTGAAGAAGTGAAATATTTTTCTTGTCAGATGGTTTTTAGTTTGACCTTTAATTTTTTTCCCCCTTAATTTCATTGAGGAGTGCATTTGCTCTTTTTTTTTTTTACATATTCCTCTTTTTCGGATGTAAAAGGTTCTGGACGTCAGTTTGCCATGTTTAGCTTCAATGTTGTTGAAAGGACTGCAGTTGTGTGCTCATGCTTGTGTCCCTCATCTCAATTTGTGTAGTGAATGACTTGACCTTACTGAAATATTAATAAAAAGAAAAAAACAGAGTATCCATTTAAGCTGTCTAAAATAAATAGACCAAATCCATTTACAGAAATGACTTTTGGTTCACTTTATTTCTACCATCTCAACGTATCATTAGAGGATTGGATGATTTCTGGTTTAGATTTTCCTTAACCAAACAGATTATGTTGTCATACTTTGTTACTTTACAAAGGAAACAATTACTTCTGTTGTCATCATAGTTAAAAATAACATACAAGTCTCACAGAAGTCATACTTTATCTTCCTCAGACAGTAGAGGTTTGAAGTGAAGGGAAATATGATTTAAAATAAAGTAATAAAAGTTTAAACTCAAAATTAGTTCAAGAAAATAGTTTAGGAAAACTCCTTCTTAAAAAAACAGAGAATGGAAACTTTGAACCTAAAGCTCTTCACCCAGAGGAGCGTTCAGAGGCTTGAATCCAGGGTCTGCTCTGGATCAGGAGAATGCATCACGAGGAAGACCCGCTTGGAAAGCTCCGGCCCCACTCTCCGGGTTGTGGACGTGACACCTTCCCCTCTGCGGATCAAAAGGTCGGACAACAGAGACATCCTCTCGGATTCAGTGTGGCAGCGAGCATATGCCTGAGGATGAGAACATTCAGTACTCAATATATATGCTTTAAGGCTTTTCAAAAGACTAATTTTTGGCTTTTATCAACTTGTTTTTTTTCCTGTTTTTTTTTTTAAAACATTTTTCTGATCTGAAAAATGATCCAAACTGTGACACCATCTGAACCGTGAGGTTTATTTGTTTTACCCCTATGCAAAGACACACAATCTCACTATATGTGTCTAGTTCTCAGTTTAAATTTTACTACACTTGATATAAGGCTAAACTAACTTGCAAGTGAGTTTTCAGTAAGATGTAATGATGTTTTAATCTTCAATACCTTGTTAAGGCATTTGATTTCAAAAACATCTTATTTCAAGGAAAATTTCTAATCAAACGCATTGTTTATATAACATGATATTTTTAGACAGAAGAGTCTTTTGTGAATGG
The DNA here is from genome assembly GCA_003999625.1 of Oryzias javanicus. Taxonomy (NCBI): domain Eukaryota; kingdom Metazoa; phylum Chordata; class Actinopteri; order Beloniformes; family Adrianichthyidae; genus Oryzias; species Oryzias javanicus. The sequence goes on from CM012455.1 coordinate 25,272,478, forward strand.
TGAGCGGTCTTGATTTAAGGAAAGTTTACTTTGACTTGTAACATTACAACTGTATTTAGGTTATTTTTTAGATAGCATGCACCTTATAATGTGTAATTCTAGACTTAGTTTTCTACCGGTGCAGTTGTATTTAAAATACGATTTTAAAAAGAAAAAAAAAAGTGTATAAAATATTTACTTCAAAGAAATAATTTACCTTTTAGGGCAAAAAACTCTTCTTTTAACGCAATATTTCAAATTACCAGAGCAATATATCTAAACGAGAATTTCTATAGCTAATTTCAAATATTAAATTTGAAAAGGGAAAGACAGCCTTTTACAGCTTATTTGAACACATTCTACTACTGCTATTGGGAAATTTGTTTACTTCTAACATGAGAAAACATTTTGTTCTCTGTGAATCGTAACTACTTTGTAAAAGGACATTTTTCATGTATGATATCATTGACTATTTTCACTAAGTCAGTGTCCATAAGCTGAAAAATCTTAAAACCTGAATAATACTTTTTAAATATATTTATTTAATTAAAAACAAATTTAATGTTTAAACATTTTTTCTATGATTTAACAAAAAATAAAGCTTTAGATAATGGTAAATATTTATCAAGGATATTATGATCTAAATTACTTGTCAAAGTCAAGGCCTAGAGGCCGGATAGAATTGCCCTCCAGATCATTTTATTTTATTGTTATTAATGTTCCGATGTTATCTTGCAATTATTTCTAACTTGCATAATTTTGACAAAATATATTTTTATGGAGAGTAAAAGTTATTTAAGGTTTAATTTGATTTATTCTGGAAAAATATTCCTGCCTTTTTATTATTCATAATTATGATCAAAAGTTACGATTTCAAAGTTTTAAAAATTTGCATTCTGCTAGATTTTTTGATTATTTTGGCTATTCCTAAGATTTTTTAGGCTGTTTTGGAATTTAGCTAATAGTTCATCTACTTGCTAGCCGTTTTGGATAATTTAGACCTTTTTCAGTTTTTAGGATATTTTAAAGTTTTGCTATTTTTTCAGCTACGTACTAAGATTTCTTTTTTAGTTTTTTAGACTAATTTGGCACTTAGCTAATATTTTAGCTGCCTATCAGCTTCAGTGATTTCAGCTTTAGAGTTTTCACCTATCAGTCTTAGCGTTTTCAGGTATCAATTTCAGCATCTTCAACTATCAGTACTAGCATCTTCAGAGGCCAATTTCAGCTGACAGCTTTCAGACTAACATTATCAAAGATAATGCTAATTATCTAGTTCCTAATTATGTTAAGAAGTTACGATTTTAAAAATTTTGTTTTAGAGTGTTTCATAAATATTTATCCTGTTCAACCCGTGACATAAGGTGTGTTTGGATTTTGGCCCCCTGTTTGATTAAATTTGACACCCCTGATTTAAAGGATTTCTCATCATTCCTGTTTTAAAGGCAGTGGGGAAAACACCTGTCTGAAGAGAGTCATTTACTATACTCAAACTTTAACTTTTAGGAGCTTTAAAATGGGTTTGAAAACAATGTGAGAATTTGGTCTAAAAGAAATTCCAAAGATCCACCACGGCGTTTGCATTCATGCAGTCGTGTTCACACCTGCAGGAGCAGCTGCGGGGACGGATAAGCTGCCAGGATGGCCGCGGCCATGTCCGGACTGACTCTGTTGAACTGCTGGATCTGCCTCTTCCACACCTGCAGCAGGCCCCTCCCACCTCTGTCCACCCGATGGCCTCCCGCCCACTCGCTCTCCAGGTAGAAAGAGAAGCCGGTCTTCTCCCGCTCCCTCCTGAGAACAAAAGCGAGAAGTGACCGACTCCGTAGCATCAGCGACGAGCACAGAGGGGTGACTCACTTGAAAGGCGCCTCTGCCACGGCTTTGGTTGTCATGGCGATGTAGTCTGCAAACTCTTTCCATGACGGCAGAAAGTGGACCGAGACACCAGAATGAAGCTGGAGGTGAACCACGGCCTGTTGGGACAGAAGTGGCGCCGTCAGCTTCCTGGCGCCTTTTGTGTCATTTATCAGCTTCAGATCATGTGACAACACCTCACTTCCTGTCTGCCACGTCAGGCTTTTATTCCTTGTTAAAGGGAAACCTGTTATTAACTCCAGTTGTTACTCCTTGGACACCAGTTATATATTTACATTATATTTGAAGCTTTTAACCTTCAGGGACATCAAAAGTTTGGTTTTAAAAGTTAGAAAAATATGGAACATGTTTGTCAGATTTCTTTTTAGTTTTTTTTATTTTATGTATATATATTAAAAAAAAATTTATTTAAATGAACTACAAAGAAAACTTCTGTATGGATGATTACACAGCAGGTGTCGTGTCAGCATGTTTTTGCCATAAAAGCAATCATCAAGTGTATCACCACAAACTGCAAGAAAGGAAATTCAAAAACCAATAGGGCTGGGTTGATAAAAATCGGTTTAAATTAATTTAAGCTCAATAGATCAATAATAAAAATAGAAATTTAGCACATAAAGCTTAATTTTGCGAGCTTGATGCTAATGTTTAAAGGAATTTCCCATAGGATGGCTATTGCCAACAATCGGTTGACCTAGACATCCATTCTGACTAAATGAACATCTTTATAAACTCACAGACATGAATTTTCCAAACCCTTTTAAGGAAATATTTACAAAGTAACCATTTGTGGCCTAAAACATGTTTTTTTTGCTCATTCTTTCTTCTTCTGGAATAAGGTGAAATGCTTTAGCGCCATTGTCACCGAGTGGCCAAACTGAAACGACCTCCAGGAGAAGCAGAACAATGTTCACACTGAATCGCATTAACGGTCAAAGATCATCAGTCTTATTTACATGTCACTAGGGTGTAAAAGATGCAATAATAAAAAAAATTTAAAAAAGCATTTTCATGTCAAAAAATGAATGATGGATTATTAAAATGTGAAGGAGGAAAGAAGGTAGGAGTTATAAGTCTTAATTGATGTCTACCTCCTCCACCTGGACTCTGGAGACCTCGGGCAGAGCGTCAGCGCCGCCCTTCTTCCTCTTCTCCTTCGCTCCTCTTCCTCCTGCTTCACCCCTCACAGCCTCCTTAAACTTCTTCTGGTTCACAGATTTCTGTGATCTAGACATAAATTGTTTAGTTAACGTTCTGTAATTTATACCCTAGAAAAAGGAATTTTCCTTATAGTCCACAAGATGGTTAATAATACAATGAAATTACAGATTGCTTATAATTTTTGACTAAATGAAAAAAAGGAAGTAGAAACTCAAAGTCCAGAGGAGAATGGCTCCAGAAAAGAGATTTGAAGGTTTGAAGTTACCTTCAAGACATTAAACTGACATCTTTAAGACCAAAAGTGAACGCTGCACGGCTTCCCTCACCCCTACCTGAAGTACTTCTCCAGCTCAATGACGGCCAGGCTCAGGCTCTTGCTGGGCTGCTGTCTCTGCTGCTGCTGCACCCAGGTCGTCAGAGAGGGAGCAGAGTCAGAGCAGCCGGCCTTCTGTTCCTGCTCCAAACACAGAAAGGATTTAAAGGAGTTTCTGCACAGAAGGCAGCGTGCTGCTGCTCCTTGAACCTGAAGTGCATCATGTCTTTCAATTCACATTAGAAGATGTAGGATTAAATCAGTTTATTTTATTGATATCAACTGGTGTGAAAATATAATCTGAAAGGCTTCAGATCCTGATGGTTCTCAGCAGTATTAAGAGTAACGCCGTTACTAATGGCATTAGAAGTTCATAAACGGAGTAATCTAACTAGTTACTTTTATCCCAGTTACTAAGAACAAATCCTGGCGCGTTACTTCAATTTATTGGTGTTGGTTAATTAGATTTTATCAACCCGAGTGCCTCACAGGATGACTGTCTTCTTTGTGAAGCAGTGTGTGTCTGTGGGTAGATCATGATCGGCTGGGGAGTCAAGTGGGCGGGGCATGGCCCTAGATCTGCACACGTGCATCGCATTGCCCGTATTTAGAAAACAGAAGTGTCAGCGGCAGAGGGAGCACCTTCGGGATGGAAATCTTTCAAAATGATGCACGGATCACCTCTTATGCACACGCACAGATCTATCATAAGACTCTTTTCACGTCTCACTGATTCATCCGTGAGTGATGCGTTCAAGTACTCCTAGAATGCTCAGTCATTAGAGATATCTTATAAGCCGATTTGTAAATAATATCCAGTGAAACTTTCCTTTTCCATCTTTCTCGAACAGATATTCCTGATATCAGACACCCTCACCCCCGCCCTGCCGCGGGGTCACCCGTCCACCCACAGCTGCCTGTTATAGAGTAAATGCACAGAGTTCTGGTCAGTAAACGCGGAGATTGCAGGCAGGATTGGCCCACTTCGATCTGCGACATTTTATAAGGGTCCGGTACCGCCGGCTATCTCCGTGACTGTGACCAGCGCTGTGTCAGAGGCGCTGTCAGGGGCGAGGTGGCAGAGAGAAAGCAATCAGTTCTGGAAGATATTTTTTATTTTTAAAAGGGATAAGTGTTTTAAAAAGGCTTAGACTTTTTTTATGTTAATTATTAGGCATATCGGTTTAAGTGGGAAAATTAAAGTTTCACCAGATAAAATTCCCAAGCTACGTTTAAAACGGCTGATAAGATAACTCTAATGAACGAGCATTTAAGTAATACTTGAACAAAACACTCACGGATGAATTAGTGAGATGTGAAGAGTCCCACGATAGATCTGTGTGTAACTGAGGCTTTGTGTATATGTAAGAGATGATCCGTGCATAATTTTTAAAGATTTGCATTTGTAATTAGTTTCAACATGTTGCAATTTTAATTTGTGCATGCGTAAATTGTATTTTTTTTAATTTTGTAATTTTTTTTTTTACCTTAACACAAAACGTACTATATAAGTTACAAATCAAGAATTACGCACGTACAAATCCAAAGTTATGCACAAATCTTAAATTACGCATGCACAAATCAAAAATACACAGGCACAAATCCTAATTTACGCACAAATCAAGAATTACGCACCCACAAATCAGAGGGAGTCTATTTTCTCTACCTACAACTGGACTTTTCGGTCCAGTAGCTCATACAGAACTGAACACAAATACTTTGAAGTATGTTGTAGACATAATTCTGTTTTTTTTTTTGGTGGTATTTTTATGTAAATGTTTCTGGTATTTTTATGCAAATGTTGTTTATCTCCTCATGTGAAGATATTAATATTTATATTTTTCTCATTGCAGTTTTGTAGTTTGATGATTCTAAATCACTGAATCATTATTGTTAATTATTCTTGTTGATGTTTTGCATTGTATTTTTTCTCTCTATTACTGTGATTTAAACGATTTGGTTTGTTTAAACAACATTTAAGATGACTAAAAGATATTTAAAACCTTTGTGTCCAGTTTATGTGAAGTTAATATTAATATTTATATAAACTTGTTGGAGTGTTTTGTTTTTTTATAATTCTGACAAATACATATTTCTACACTTCAATCCTCCCTCTCTATGTTGTAACTAAACATCATAATTTCATAGGTAGAATTAAACCAGCAAACTAAAAGTGATATTTTCACTGATTTATTTAATAGAATGAAAATGCTTTGTTATCTTTGTGGGCAGCTGGGAAAAACACAACATATAATAACTGTATAATATTATATATTATATATATAATAACTGTATTTTAATTGACAAAGTAACTTACCGGTAGTTACTTTGCTGAGTAACTACTTACTTTTAAAATGCAGTAAAGGAGTTACTAACTCAATTACTTTTAGGGAAATGTGACTACAACTAATTATTTTTTGAAAAGTAAAACTCCGACACTGAACTCAGCACAGCTGAAGCCGACCTTAACCAGAAACAGTCTTTTCTGTTAGATTTTCATGTCAGGGTTTTTGTAAATCACATTATCTCTCATGTATTATCTGTAAATATTCAAAGTACCACATTGTCTAGAAGACAAATTAAAATGTCCAAAAACTAGATTTTTTTTTTACTCCTTTTAAGTCAACTTCATGCTAGTTTTTATTACAAGCACAAATGTGCTTTTGTGCTGCAATACAACCAACACACCTGGATGAAGTTATGGATCAGAGTGATGAAGTCCTCCACTGTCATCTGCATCACCACCTGGCTCTCAGGAACACAGGCTCCAGAGGAACTCTGTTTGGGCGTTTGGTTTCATCATGAATCCACGTCTCTCATCACTATCAGAGATTCAAGCTGGCTCTAGGTCTGGATGTTAAACTCAATCGCACAAGGGGCCAAAACACACCCTAGGTTGCGGGCCGAACAGGATAAACATTTACTGAACACTCTAAAACTAAAAATGTAAAACTTTAAAACCGTAACTTTTTTACATAATTATGAACTAAATATATAGCATTAGCTGCGATAATGCTAGTGTGGGTGCTGTAAGCTGAATTTGGCCGCTGAAGATGCTGAAATTGATAGCCAGCTAAAATATTAGCTAAATGCTAAATTAGCTTAAAAAACAAACAAAAAAACATATGTTACTCATAACAGCTAGCATGTAGCTGAAAAAATAGCTAAACTTCAAACTGGCCTAAAAAAACTGAAAAATCATAAAACAGCAGGGTGTATATATTAGCCTAACTCCAAAACAGCCTAAAAATCTTAGAAAAAAAAAGCCTAAATTAGCCAAAACAGCTAAAATGTAGCTGAAATATTAGCTAAACTCCAAAACACCCTAAAAACTTTGGGGGGGAAAGCCTAAACTGGCCAAAACATCTAGCATGTGTTAGCTAAACTCCAAAAGAGCCTAAAAAACTGAAAAAGTCTAAATTAACCAAAACAGCTAGCATGTAGCTCAAATATTAGCTAAACTCCAAAATAGCCTAAAAGATTTTAGTTAAAGGTCAAAATACTCCAAAAAGGTAAAAGGTAACAAAATGCCAATTTAAAACTTTAAAACCGTAACTTTTTAACATATTTATGAATAATAACAAGGCAGCAATATTATTCCAGAATAAATCAAATTAAAGCTTAAATAACTGAATATTTTACTCTTCATAAAAACATATTTTTTCAAAATGGTTAAAGTTAGAAATAAGCTTAAGATAATATCGGGCTATTAATAACAATAAAATAAAATGATCTGGAGGGCCGGATGCGGCCCCTGGGCCTTGACTTTGGTTCTTCTCACCTGACAGGGTGGGGCTCTCCTCGTCCAGCTAACACTGCGTGGGAGGGGCTGTTTCTCAATGGCGCAGCTGCAGCCCAGAGCCTGCAGCGAGGCCAGCAGAGCCCCGCCTCCTTCCAGCTGCAGGAGGGCTGTGAAAGTGAGGACAGGTGATGTCCACCTCAGCTCTTCAGCTAAAGCATTCAAGGTGGGGGCACTCACCTGGATCCACAGCTACCACCATGTGTTTGATGCACTCCTCTGGCCTCAGGGCTTTGGCAGCCTCTGCCACCGCTCTCTTCTCTGCCTTCTGTTTCTCCCGTTCCTCCTTGTCCTGCCTCCTCCTCAGGGCCTCCTCCCGAGACGTCTGGATCTCCTCTGTTGTCCGCTTGGTCGGTTTTCTCCTGGCAGGAGAGGTTTCTAAACTCTGAGGCTCCTCCAGTCTCACACCAGAAGGATGCTCCGCCACTAAAACGCCGTTCTGGGAGGGTTGACTGACTGATAAACTACAGTCAGGAATCTTCCCGTTGGAGACAGCAGAGGGATCACTGTTGGATTTGAGTCTCTGTGCCAGAGGAGCATAATCATCATCTGAGTCGCTGCTTATCATCATCACATCTGCCACTCCTTTCTTAGTCCTTGCTGCTTTTTCTGATTCTTCCGGAATTCTTTTCTGAATGCAGCGCTGGGATGGCTGCAGGAAGTCGAATACCGGGAGCTCCTCATCCAGGTCACTGCTGCTGCAGATGCTCATGCCTACACGTCTGCAGCAGACAGGAGGCAGATCTGTGAGGCGTTCAGGGTCCAATCTACAAACATTTTCCAAACCTTCAACACACCCGATGTGTGAATGCATTCTTCTAATCCTGTTTATGTCACTAAAATTTGCACTCAAATCATCAGACGGCAAAAAATAAATAAAAAATGATAAAATAAAAAATAATATATTTAAGTTCCAAAATTTACCAGAAAAAAATTGAGTATAAAAAAAGAGGATGAACTAGAAATGTTTGAGTAAGAAGATAACCATTTCCAACATCCTTATCCAATAAAAATAAAGATTAAATCGTAAATGTCAAGACTTTTAATAGCTTTGCTTTGAATTTGACTGACATTTGGTTTTAAGATGTGTGTTTTACAGTTTTTAATTACCTGAATGTTCAGTTCTAATCATTCCAATAAGTGTGACATCGTCACAAACCTTTCTTAAAATGCTATTTTGAAACGGAACGCAGCCTTTACCTAGTAAGTTGGGCCTCCTCCTCCTCAGTTAGTTGCACGCGGCTACAGGTCTCGCGGCTGAAAGTTTCACATCCGGGTACTGGCAGCACTAATCGGTGGCTTCTTGTTACCTGCGTGAACAATCGTCTGATTGCTGCCTAAAATTATACTTTCAGACCAGCATACACCACAGCTGTCTTCGCGCCTTCTACGTTTTAAGTTACCGGGTACCGTTGCGTTCACAGGTTGTGGGACTAAATCCTCCTGCCTCAAAAAATAGCTGGGAAATTACAGTTATTCCCAACACACTTGTGTTTAGGTTGTTAAACAACAGCAAGAATGACAAAAAAGAGCTTCTGAAGAGTGGAAAAACTGTAAACTAATAAGTGCTTACTTGCTAAGAGTAAGCGGAGGTTTCTCAAAATTATGTTTTAAAAATTCCATCTAAATTAGAGACTTCCTTCCTAATAAAGAGTAATTACTACAATAGTTGGAAATTAATAAGCATACTGAATACATATTTAATAAAGATAAAAAGTTTCATTTGTTTGTTAAAATGTTTTGAACTTTCAATATCTTTTTTCCTGAGTTTCTGAACGCATCACACCTCAGCGGAAGTGACGCACAGAATTGGACTTAAAGGGGCCGTCTATCGTGATGGCGGCGTTAGCGTCCTTGAGCTTCAAATCAAGAGCAGGTATGACTTTATGGGGACTTATTTAAAGTTAATAACACTACAGAGAGTTTTTGGAGATAAATATAAATTTGTTTATGTCTGGCGTTTTCATTTTTGCGCTTGGGTTCTCTTTGAAACGTAAAGAAGACCTAACCGAGGAAGAGCCGCGCGACGTTTCTCTGAATGCTAGCATTGCAAGACGTGTCTTAAAGAATTTATATCGATAAAAAAAATATATCATTAATTTGTGTTCTATTTATGAGTCATTTTATTCCGTTTAGTAATGTTTTAGAGCCCATATCTTACACAAAAGCGGTGTTTCGATTGTTAAGGGAAATTTTAAGCAGGATTTTGTCACAATGACCGAACTAAAATTACTACAGAATAAAAGCATATTGATCATCCTGTTTCTATATTAATTGAACAGTGCTTAAAAAGAAAAAAAAAAAAACTCCACAGAGTTAAAAAAGTCAATTTGTGTATATATCTATATTTCCCTGTTTCGTTTGAGCTTGTGTAGGAAATGTACCCACAACTAACAAGAAACTTGTATTTAATAGAGATTAGGGTTTTTTTTTTCCTTTCAACTTGTAATATCTGTGGTAAATAAAATAAAAAAAAAAATATCTTGGTTTATTAAATCATTTTAAATCAATTTGTTAAATCACAATAAAGTTCATATTTTTAAGTAACTCAATCAATCTTAACATGATCTTGCAATAACTAAAGGCCCAAGTTAAAAACAGTTGAATGAAAAATTGAATGAAAGATGTTATGTTTGTGTTATCAGTTTTATCTAACAGGACCCCTGAAACCTCTACATAACACGTTTATTCATGTTTTAATAGTTAAAAGAATTTTCAGGTTTGACTATGTTAAACAAACATTGTCTTTTCTTACTCTCTCATTAGACAGTTTGTAGATTTGTTATGTAGATAAATAACATATTATTTATTTATCATCAAAATATTGTTTACCAGTATACAGGGGTATCCACTTGTAACTGTAAAAGTAGCTGATAAGTGATGAGAGGAAATAAAGTGATATGTTCAAACAGAACTTTAATATAATGGTTAGAATGCCTCTTTCTTCCCTATTATTCAAAAACTGATTTTTGTGGGTTTTTGTAAATTGCCAACTTAATTTTAAAAATTCCAATTCTTTAGATTGGTTGCAGAATTCATTCATAAAAATTCATCTTCTTTTGTGAATGTTTCCATTGTTCTGCAATTTTCCTCCAATCACAGCAGAGCATCAGTTATGGACCAGCATCTGTTTTGACTCCTCCTTTGCCATTTTTGCTGTTTTCGCTCTATTGATGGGTCTGCAGTCATGGATCATTTCTCTGCCGGTTTAGGTCTCCTGATTCCCGCTCAGTCGTCTCTGTTGGACTCGCTTCGGTTCGCCTCTAAGAAGGCAGGCGGGAGCTCCAAGAACGTCGGAGGAAAAAGCCCCGGCCGCAGATATGGCTTCAAGAAACAAGACGGTAACCGGAGCCGACTCGGACTCCTCACTGTAACATTTTACTGTGTTTGTGAAGAAACTTGCTTCTTTATTTTTTTCTCTGATCTTAAAGTAAAGTTTCCATCTGGTGTGTTTGTGCTGAATGCTGGTTTTATCATGGCCTAAAGTGTTCAGACATAAAGGTTTCCCTCTCTTTCAAAATAAGAGCTCAGTGAGTCGTAGAATGAAGAAGCACAGAAAAAAGATGATTGAGAATGAAGATTTTTTTTAAGTAATTTCATAAATAAAAAAACAAATTGACCAGACTTTGTCAAAAGCTGTTTCATTTGACTTCTTGCATTTCAGCTTCTTTGTCATGTTGTTTTTCCTCACATGCTGACTGATTTTATTTTGTAGCTACCTTTTCATGAAAGTAGATATTGAGGTTGTTTGTAAAATAAAATGAATAAAATGGTTTTGTCTCCTAATGCGAGCACAGCACTGACTCATCTCTTTGTCTCCTCAGGTAACTTTGTGCATGCCGGTAACATCCTGGCTACACAGAGACATCTGAGGTATCACCCAGGAGCACATGTAAGTTTGTGTACCCATAGTAAAGTGTACAGCTGTAATTATAATAACCAGAATGTCTTGAGTTTGTCTCGGGGAGGAAATGGAAAGAAATTGTGATGTGTTTACCAGAGCTTTAGCTCCAGTATTTACACTTTTTTAAACTACTTACACTACTTAATTCTTGTTGATTAATCGCATGCGTTAATACGTTAATGTTCACAGCCCTAGTTAAAATGGAACACCACTCTATTATAGTAATGACATTGATACAACTTTCAGTCCTGCAATCTGAAAGGGTGTATGAAAAGTGATCAGTTTTTGAATCAGTAAAAAGGAAAAAACAGCAAGAAATTATGGGAAATTAAGGCCTTCCCTACTTTTTTGTGGTTTATGCAGGGCATAACAAACACCTTACAGCTTACACCAACAACTCTTAACAACAGCAAAAGAAATGCTCTTGAAAAGCTTGTTTTTAATCCAATTTTTTATTTATTAGCTCCTCAAACGCCTTCATTCGGTCTCATGCATAAGCCCCTCCCTTTTTTTCCCTAAACTCTATAAAAGAACCTGAGCTGCCTGGTGCTTTCAATGAGCTTTTGATGTTGTTAAAAAAAAGTTTTAATAGAGAAAGAAAGAAATGTGTATCAAAGTTAGACATTTAGACCATCATTTTTGCTGTTCAGATTTAGTTTTCTTATAATCTTGATTCCTCTAACCAGTTTATTAGTCTGTAAGCCAATAACATTCAGATACAGAATTTCATAGCTTTAAATTTTAAGTTTCAATGCAAACGTCTGTTTTTTTTGGTTACTCTTACTTTTTTTTCTAAACTTTTTTGACATAAAACTTTAATAGTTCATTTTAAAGGGATGTAATTGGATCAAGCTCCTGATTTGTATTAGTCTGATTCGCCGTTCAGTTTATGACATTCTGCTCCAGTTCTGAGTCTCTCCTCCGTTCTGAAGGTGGGGATGGGTACCAACAAGACCCTCTATGCTCTGGAGGACGGCTGCGTCAGGTTCACCAAGGAGGTGTACGTTCCACCGCCGCGCAGCCTTGAGGCGTCCACCATCATTACCAAGCTGCCCAAAGGCACCGTGCTCTACAAGACCTTCATCAACGTGATGCCCGTCAAGCAGGAGGGCAAGTTCAGGCTGGTGGATCTGGTGTGAAGCAGCTCCTCTCTGACGGGACTGAGGACTCCATGTCTGAGATGACGGACTTTCTGGGTGGAGCAGGAGTCTGGACTCCAGAGGAACTCTGCTTCAGATGATCTCCAGACTTCTGCTGGAGTTTACAGTAAAGGTGACTGTAGCTCAGCTTACTGCTGCTTTCTGACGATTAAAGTTTTGTATAAAAGGTTCTTCGTATGTCATCTTTGACTTTATTCTAGTCTGTGTGAAGTCTGCTTTTTGTACTTTGATCTTTTTTCATGTTTTTGGGGTGTATGTTGGGGTCAAAACAGTTACAAAGCAATCACTTAGGAAAGGAAGATATTGGGTTTTGGGGTGTCTGGTATGGAGTGATGAAAGGTGGGGGTTACTGTCACACATGGGCTGGTATAGTTTATAAAACTTCATATTACTCGATAAACTGGAACAATATGGAATTAGGGGAATTGCACTGAATTGGTTAAAAAGTTATTTGAATGGAAGAGTGCAATATGTCTATTGGTCATTTCATATCTAAAAGCCTTAATCGCTTGTGGTGTACCCCAGAGGTCAGTGTTGGGACCTAATATCAATTACATATTTTCAATTGATAAAACTACATTTATTTTGTTTGCAGATGATACAAATATATTTTACAGTGGTGACAATTATCCAAATCTTATCAAGACCGCCAATGAGGAACTCTGTACTATAAAAAGATGGATGGACGATAATAAATTATCACTAAATTTAAATAAGACAAAAGTAATGATATTTGGTAATCAAGCAAGAAATTTTGACCATCCAATTAACATAGCATACAAATAGAAAATGTGCAAGAAATCAAATTCTTGGAGATTATAACAGCAAATTGTCATGGAAACCCCACATTAGACACAAAAACAAAAATTGCAAAAAGTTTCTCAATAATAAATGAAGCCAAATCATTACTTGATTGTAATACATTGTGCATTTTATACTGCTGCTTAGTTCTCCTCTACTTTAGCTATGGTGCTGAAGTATAGGGGAATAATTATCAGTGTTCTATATATCCTCTTTACATGGATTATTAGAATGCACAAATCAACTTTTTTTTTTACAAACAAAACTACTGAAACTACATGACTTAGTTAAAAACCAAACAGCATAAATTCTTTTTACAGCATTTAATAGTCTTACCAATTAATATGCAAAAACTTTTTCTTTTTAAAGAGAAGTCCCATAATCTGAGGGGTGACAGAATTTTTAAACTACCATTAATAAGAACTACCAGAAAAAGTTTTTCTGTGTCTGTGTCAGACGTAAATAAACTTTAATAAGCTCGGCTTCCACCAACATGCCCAAATTTTGTCTCAGACGAATATGCTTCCCATTCTTTGTTAATGTCATGTTTTCAAGATGATTTTCTTTTTTTTCTTATTTATTTTTTAATTGTGCTTCTTTGCTGAATTGTTATTAGCATGTTGGAAAAATAAAATCACAATCATCTCAGGTTCTTTTCAGCTGCTTTTGCTGCACCTCTGGGGTTTTGTGTGAGACAGCTCAGTGAAGCTAACATCTGCATTAAGTCCATTTCTACCCAAACCAACTTACAAATAAAACACAAACAAAAATATAGTCTAGAGAGAAATGTGCCGGTTTGCATGGGGAAGATATTTAGTATTTGGTCTTTACAGTTAAAGGTTTGCAGATCATCTGCAAACCTTTCTGTCCTAAGATGATTGCCAAACTTCAACAGATAGGACTCAAATGTTTAATCCTAGAACACATTCACTATAAAAAGTTACACCATCACTTTTACCAGGTAATTTTTACCCGATATACCCAATAAAAAGTATTTTTCATAAAAATGCATCAAAATATGATGACACGTGATAAAGTAGATGATAATATAGAGTAGTTTTCTTTTATTTTCACCTGTGATTTATGTGACAAAAGATCCTAAAAGCGTGCTTGAAAATTACTGAAAAATTAGGAATTTGAGAAGAAAAAAAGTCCTTAAAAAATAATGATGTTGGTGACTTGACCTTTTGTTCCATTTATTCCTGGGACATGTGAGACTTTACCCAGGGACACTCAGAAAAAGCTCGTCGAGCTGCTTTTGTCCTTCAGAATCTGCTGGAATTATTGTGCTAACAGTTGAAAAGTTACAGTAAATAAAAGAACATAAACACTGGAACTCAAGTGTTAAAGGGTTAACTGAACTCTATCTTCATTTTAACTCAACTCCTGATTTATTTATATTGTTTTTAATTTTGTATAAATATATATTCATTTTTGTCTGTTGTTCGCTGTTTTACTGTAATTTTGCTGCTGCTGATAAAGAAAGAACTGGCTTAAAATCCAGCATTTGCTGCAGTACCAAGACCAGCTAGAAGATGTCAGACATGTGCAGCTCAATCAGCTCCTCCATGAAGTTTTCCCTCCTGCAGGTTTGGACAGTGATGGGGAGGGTCAGAGGAGAGTGAGCTGGGTGATGGGTGTGAGGCAGATTGAAGGTGATTGTAGGGAGTTACCTGGTGTTTGTGGGCACGTGGTGACTGAACAGACTATGCTTCTTTATCATGTTAGTCATGGATGTCCACAGATTGGCCATTGGATGTCCAGAGAAGATATCAAGGTGGCCAAAGGTTGTTAAATGTCCATGCAGATTGTGTTCAAAAACAGTCAGTTACAGTCAGTTACTATCGCCATAGAAGAGATCCTGATCAACAGTCTTCTTTGTAAACAGACAGGATAGAATTGTCTTCTGTGATCTAGCTTGATTTGATTGGATTGGGTTGGGTTGGGTTGGATTTGATTTGATTCGATTCGATGCAATTTGATTTGATTTGATATAATCTGATTTGATTCGATTTGGTTCGGTTCGGTTTGATCGATGTAATCTGATTTGTTCAGGATTATCTTAATTTAATTTAACTTGGTTTAGTTTTATCTGGTTTGATTTGATTTGATTAATTTTAATTTGGTTAGGATTGGTTTGGTTTGGTTTGGTTTGGTTTGGTTTAGTTTTATTTGATTTGGTTTGGTTAAGTTTGGTTTGATTTGAATTTAATTTAATTTAATTTAATTTAATTTAATTTAATTTAATTTAATTTAATTTAATTTAATTTAATTTAATTTAATTTAATTTAATTTAATTTAATTTAATTAGGTTCGGATTAATTTAATTTGATTTGATTCAATTTGATTCATTTCAAGCACCTATTGTAGACAAGACAAAAAAATTACACAGTTAGTGTATCTTCTCAATGCAATCAATGCAATATTGCTTTTGTTGGAGCAAATTTCCCATCACTATAAGCACTACTCTGTAGAATAAAATGTATTTATGAGGCAATCAAAATGAAGCCGCTCTTTCTACAGGACCTAATACTGACAAATTATTTCAGTTTGTTGGACTTTGTCTAAAGTTTCCAGAATAGCAAAAATAATGTGAATATTATGGGGACTTGACAACAAACTTTCCAGCAAATAAAACAGGGGGAATATTTTGTCTTCATCTCACTTTGAGGTGAGCTGACCACTGCACCACTGTGCACCACAAGAAATGGACAAATATTCTGACTAATTTGTAGTTTATTTACATTTATTTGTGTCTGTTTATTAGTATACATTTACATTCTCCTGCTGCTCAGCAGGGTTTAATTGCTATTCAGAAGTAAACTCCTTAAAGTGCATAAATATTTATATTTTTGATTGTAAATTGTCATATATTCATCACTGGGAGGAGAAAAAGAGTGAGAGATCACTAAAGTAGACTATGAGTTGTTTAATGATCCCAGAAACATAAATAAATGTATTTCTATGTATGACGCACAATGCAGTTACAACAACCAGAACTGCATTTGTGTTTCCTACGGAAACGGCCGATGGGCATCAGAGAGACAGAGGCAGGCGAGGGGATACTCCCCGTGAAGTTGTGCACGGTCGTTGGAGGGTGTGGATCGACAGACGAACATCCAGATGCTGAACATCTGCAGCTGGAAAGTAGCAGTCAAAAGTCTCCTCGTAGGCTGGGGGCGGCTGGAAGAAAATATCAAGACATTCGTTTTAGAGGAAATAGGAATAATGCTCAGTAAATCTGTCACAGAGTTGTTGGAGCCTATCCCTTGGGGTCAAATCAAGATCAGCTTAAAGTGAATTGATTGGTTGATTTGGTTTATCTCAAGCATAGATTGTGAAAAATACAGGAAAAAACATATATTTCAAACTCATTACAGAAATAATGAAAAATGTTGATTAGAAAATAGAAAACAAACAACAACAAATACACACATTTGATTCATTCAATAAATTATTAACTAAAATCAAGTAAAGTTTGATTGATTGCTTGAAAAGGAGTGAGAAGAAGTGAATTTATATAATCCCACCCCTACTTAGTTACTTCAATGTATAGCATAGTTATGTAATTTGATTCTGATCAGATCAATTGAAAGTTTTTTATTTTATTTTTTTTAAGTAGCAAAGTAAAGTGCTTGTTGATTATTGGTTAATCTCATAAAACATTATTTCATGATTTCAGTAAACCGTAACATTGCTCACACATCATGTGACACAGTGGTCCCCAAACACCGGGCCATGGACCGGTGCTGGACCGTGGATCAGTTGCCACAGGGCTGCGGAAGAACTAATAAATCATATTTGTTTTTTTCAAGAATGAATAAATTTTTTAGAACGGTCACAGACACGCCCCAGCAGACTCCTCCATTCAGATGGACATTTCAGAGAAGTTGTGAACATGAGTGGAGGAGGAAAGGAGAGGGGTCGCTCCCCCTGCACAAAGTATACGTTTTTTAAGTATAAGTTGATATAAGTTTTTTTTTTTAAGAGATGAACTTATAATAGTAAAATTAACTTGTTTCCAGCCACCCCTGACATGACACTAAATTTAGCCCTTATTGTGTTTTATCAATCCTCCATCATGCACACGTCAGATGACTGAGTGAAATGATGATCACGCCTATATTCAGAACTGGTCAGTATTACATTTAGAGCACATGTTCTTATATTGTTTTGTTGTGACTTTACACCACTTAACACCCCCCCAACGCACACACACACCGGGCCGTGTTAAAATCCTCATGGATTGACCTCTCCACAGCCACAGAAAGGTTGGGGACCACTGATGTAACATATATGTAGTACTATCTCAATGAAGAGCCAAACTGAAAATGTGAAGACACTTTTAAGCCTGATAAACTTGAAAGATATTCAAAATCTGTAAATTAGAAAATTCTATATTGGAATAAATAAATAAATCTTGAATAAAAAAGACAAACCTATAACTGTTATCAAAAGATAAAAAAAAAATGTTTATTTGTAACAGCTGCTGAATTGTAATCTACATCACTGTTGATATGTTTTCTTTTGTTTCTCCTCCTCTACACTTTCAGTCCTCAAGTTTCATTTCAGAATTTTATTTTTTTGTGATTAATTTTCAGCAATTCATTGTTTCATAACACATAATAGTGAGCTTAGTGATGTCATTTGCGCTAAAGAACAGCGTCTGCTGTTGGCGTCGCCTGCCTGATGTGGTGAGCAGAAGTGATAACGTACAGCAGCTTTGGTTTCACCTCAATTGACACATTCAGGTGTGTTAACTGCTCCAATTTACACAAAAAACACAACAGAAGTAGAGCTATAGTTAACCCATAAAGGCTTAAGAGATCATTCAATGGAACACATCAAAAAAGTCTGCTACATAACATACAAAAAAAGTTTTTAAAAAGAATGAGCAATTACAACCTACAAGGACATGAAATTTTTAAAACCAATAAATTCAGGACAAAAATAAAGGAGAAAATGATTTCGGTACAGGGTATCAGACTATGGAATAATCTCTAAAAATCAATTAAAAAAACATAAGAAATCACCTGAGCAGGATGAGTTTCAAACTTAAAGAGAGAGTCTGCGTCCAGCCTTAGATTACAGAGACGGAGAAATGATGCTCGTTGCCGCTCACCTCCTGGTGACTCTCGCTCAGGCCGAAGCGCTGAGCGATGGCGGCGTGGATGTGGCTCTGCCTGTCCGTCCGGCACACGCTGTTGTAGGAGGGCGGCTGAGGTAGACGGCTGTCCAGTTGGTAGTCGTCTGGCCTCCCAATGATGAAGAGTCCTCCAGGAAACTGGTTTACGGCAGAAACAACAAGAAGAACAGGAATGGGTTGTTGTCATCGTCCAGAAGCTTCTCTATCAGTCCTGAGAGAACACACTGGATGTCTGGCAGCTGTTTGGTTTGAGGACATGGCGTGCTCACTCGGGGCAATCCCAAACACCGATGGTCTGCTGTAGAAGGGGGGCTGGGAGTTCAGGATGGTTAGATATTTGTAAATCGTTTCAACTGTACTAACGACGGAAGTTAGCTCATCTACTCAAGTTATATCATAGTATGTGTCAGTTTAGATCTCACTGATGTGTTTGAAGTCTAAAACATGGCAGCATTTGCATGAACAAAACACATGTGGGTATACTTTTGGCTAAACTGTCTTTCTGTGGTTGTTTTAAAGATTTTTTATTTTTATTTTAAGGCATTCTGTGATTGTTATGGGTTATAATGGTCTATTTGAACAAACTACTTTTGCTTTGTGTTTGAAAATTGCAATCTAAGTGCCTTTTGGTTAATAATCTGAATCAAAAGTCTTCAAGGGAATACATCCAATTCTCTACCTGTTTTGTGTTACAATCTGGGGGGCCAGATCCGGCCCCCCAGACTGTTTAATCCGACCCTGTCATAATGAGAAAAAAATATAAGGATGTAAAAAAAAAAAAGAAAGTTTCCAGCACATTCTTATACCGAGTTATTGTTTTTGAAGGGTACCCAAAACCCAGGGGCGGAGCTCCAGGGTGGCAAGGAAGGGGGGGGCAGCTGCCACCCCAGCAAAAAGCTCTGCCTCCCCACTTGAACCCCAGAATTTTTGAGTCAATAATGACAAAGCGTTCTCGTCTGAAAATGGTTTTGCTCAATATGCGCCCAAAATACCATCTGTATTCCCCCGCTCCTGGTCATTAACTTTCAATGGGAAAGTCAGGAACCCTTTTCCAGCATTAGTTTCTCATAGGACGGGGCAGAGGAGCATCATTTTTGTCTGAAACTCTCATAAAAATGTTCCAATCTAAGGTAAGTTTTTTAAAGATAAAATATTGAAATAATTAATGGATACTTGTCACACTAACACAAAGCAGTGGAGCATTTATGATGAATATTTAAAAAATGCTTGATGATGTGAGTTTGCTGCGACTGCAGGCTAGAAATGTTCTGCCGTAGCCGCATCTAAACGTTTTTCAATCGACACTCAAGCTTGTTTTTGTAGTCATTTTAGTATAATTGTGGAGGGTTTTTTGAGTCCATATTCTTTCCATTATAGAAAATAAGTCTACCATGATTATGTTGAGTTATTTATTTTTAATTTTTGTCTTCTTTGGGGATGCATGGGGTCTCTTTGCTAAATGAGTATTTCAAGACGTTTGAGTTCTTGCAAAAAAAACTGAGACTAAACAGCTGATAACAGCGCCAACCGGAGGCCGAAAGTATATTACAGCCGTAGAGTTTTGGAACACCGTAGAGAATCAATGGGAAACGGATGAGGGGGTTTAACTATACACTCCGCGGGTTCCGTAACCACGACTTGGCGGGCCAAAAGATAACCTTTGGCGGGCCGAATTTGAGCACCCATGTTTGAGTCTTTCTGTACTCACTGTGTTTGCAGCTGTTGAGCTGAGCCTCTGTTTGCAGCAGTGAGGATCCTTCCTGCAGAAGACCAGCAGCAGGACCGTGGCCACGAGACAAAAGGTTATGCAGGAGACTGGAGTGGAAGAATTGTTGCACACATCATAATCCAGGCAGTGGACATGCAGACAGACGTCGCTCTAGTGCTGCTTTATAGACAGATTTCTCTAAGGATTCCAGATACTTTGTCTTAAATTTGGTTGGTTAGATAAGTCTTTTTATTTACTATCAACATTTTATCTGAGGTTTTCCCTTTTAAAGACCACCGTTACCTTCAGGCCATACTTGTCACACGTTTACAGATCGATCGACTTTGGGTCAGAAGCAGCTGCAGTCACACTAGAATGTCTGCTGTTACAACTGATGCAGATGTACTGCATCAAGGTTGGATGGAAAAGTTTAGGGAAAGCATCAGCCCTTCAGTATTTGTTTCAAAATAAGTGCCAACTTTTTCTCAGAATTCTCAGGTTCCAGCGATGGAGATCTGGAAACTGAAGGGTTACAAATAAGAACCAGGACAGTCAGCAGTGCATTAAACAGAGTTATTAATTAATGGTGGTTTGACCTTCACAAATGTTACCTAATAGCTCTGGAAAAATCATAGCTTTTAATTTGATCTTCTTGTGGATTTACTGACATTTTCTCTCAAAACACCTTATTAAAGATTAAAAATGCATGTTTTTAAAAGGTCAAACATTGTGTTTGGTCCTGAAAAAGTAATAGAAATTCACATTCAGGTACAGAAAAACAAAACAATTTCAAGCATGCATAACAAAAATAAATGTTGATAAACTCACCTGAGGCGATGATGATAACCAACAGCTCGGAGAATAACATGACGCGGGATGTCCTTCATTCAGCAACAGCTCTTCCCTTTACATGTAAACTGACAGGAAGCGGATGCTGTTTTTATTTTTTCACGCTTTAGTGATGTCACAAGTTTTCTTGATTAACTAGTGGGTAAATATTAACGCTCTGACAGGCCCAAAGTTCTATTCTTTTGTTTTTCTGCCTGGAAAATGAAAATTAATCATTTCCTGAGTTTTTGTAACCGCTAACAGAAGCTCATGCATCCACATCAGACTGAGTCGGATTTATAGTCATGAAGACATAAATAAGTAAACACAAAAGAGGGATGGCACTAACTAAGGGAATATTTTCATGCAGTGAAGTTTAGACCCTTAATGTGCTGATGTGATGATAAGATAGATCCAAAAGGAAAAACATACAGTAGAACAAGTTATATAGAAAGGAAAATCCATAGCACACAATTTACAATGCTACTGTGGTTTAGAGTTGTGCGAAAATATAAGATAGAAAATGAGGATTTTTTTTTATGATGAAAAAAATTAAAGAATGTCGTCATAAAGGTTGAAATGTTTGAGTTTTGAAAATATAAAGCAAAAAAAGTGTCAGAATCTCTATGATCATTTTAGGTTTTTGCAAATAAGACATTATTTTCACTAAGAAATAAAAGCTAAGTCAAATTTGAATCATGGAATTATCCTCAGCAGTAAGTTGCTGACCCCCTGACCTAGACCAAACTGAGCCATACGAACCACCCGGGACAAGAGTGATCTAAAAATAGTTTCATTTTACCTTCAGTCTATGTGGTTATTAAAAATAAATAAATCAATGAAAACATCTGGGTGTTTTGTTTTTAATCCATGTCAATAAACACCCTGTGACTTTTTTAATTTATTTTATTTTTAAATGTTTACGAGCATCAGGCGCGTCATCAAGCTCCACGCGCCTCCGCGTCAGTGACGCGGACGAGCACAGGGGGAGGAGCCTCCCGTAGGCGGAGGAGCCTCCTCCGGAGCGCTGAGCTCCTCGAAGAAGGAGGCAGAGGGAGGGCCGCTCCTCATCTGTCAGCTTCACTGCTTTCGTGTGACGAGCGGGCTGCAGGATGGAGCGGATGGAGTCCATGGAGCCCATCTCGGCTTATTACACCACCTCCTACCCGGAGATCCAGCCCGACAGCGGCTACGGCTCCAGGGAGACCCCCGAGAGCCAGGCGAAGACCCCGCCGGCCCCCGCGTACAACGAGGAGCTGGAGCACAAGGTTTGAGCTTTTGGATGTGTTTAGACGGCAGTGAAACCGGAAGTGCGCACGCGAACCTCGCGGCTGCGTTTCTGTGAGTGGGAGCGGAGCTGCGCTGTCCGTGGTGCTGATACTGATCCCGGATCTGCATCCAGACTCTCTGCGCATCACAGCTGCTCACGAACACGGCTGTCCTGATGCAAGGACTTAAACTAGGACCAAACGAAAATGAAATCGCATTCATTGATGAATTTTTGTCAGAATATGAAGGCTTTTATTTCCTTCCATTTTCCATTTTTGACCTCACAGAGGAAACTCCCCTCAGGCAGCCCTGAAATGTCACTCTGGATCAGGACTCTGAGCTGCAGGAACATCTTCAGAGTGATGGAGCCGCGAGCTCAAAGCCAGCCTTTTTCTCTCTCTGTTTAAATCTGCAACAACTGATTGCAAACACAATAATCATTGCATAAATGTTTCATAGAAAATGTAATTGTGCCTAAATTCTAAATCTAACTTCAATAGGTTGAATATTTAATTATGAACGTATTTAACCAAATTTACTGGTTCAACTAAATACTTTTAATTTGAAAATATTCATTTATGTTCTTTGTTTTTTAAACATATGACTGGTTTATTACTTTTTTGGCTTGTGTACGCAAAACACACAAACACCTAATCCATGTTTTCTGTTTATGTTATATTTATATTAGAAGATATTTATGAATTCAGCCGGACAGATACGGGTCTTCATGTGTACTTTTTTAATCTGAAATTTTTGCACTCTTAAAATGTATGGTTAAATTCAAAGTCAAATAAAACTTAAAAAAACAAATTTTTAACACAAAACATTGAAATTGAAAATTGTTTTTTTAGGGAGTGTAGACTATTCCTCTCTTGTTCAGCATCTCTTTGACTCTCTTTGAAGTCCCTTTAGGATTCCCACACAAACTAAACTATGATAGTCTCATTTCCTCTTTTCTTAGTCAGATGCCATCAAGAAACACACCTATGGCATGATTAGGAATATTTAGCTACTCCTAAGCACTCCTTATGCATTGTGTGGATTCACTGGGGTTGGAAAAATGAAAAATGAAAATGAAAAGTATTTTCAGTCATCAAACTTGTTCTTTGAGCTGAGCATTTTTCAGCAGCTGACATCCCGTATCCACCCATAAAGACAGAGGTGACTAAGGTTCACACTCAAACTAAAACTACAAAAAATGACTTTGGAGAGTTAAGAGCTGTCCTTTGTATGAGCCTGTTCTAAATCCTGCAGAGCATCAAAAAACCTGGAACCCGGGACACTTTGGAACAGGACTAGTTAACAGAAGCAGAGCTGTAATTAACAGAGAAATTCTATGATCAGCTCAAAAGATTTTGGAACAAAATAGTATGAAGATTACAGAGCTTTTTTTTTTTAACTTCCATGTTTAAAAAAAATGGATTAGAATTTTTTTCTTTCCTAAAAGATTTTTTTTCCTGTTTTTATTTTTGTTTTTTTCTAATGAGCACAAGATACAAAAAAAATGCTTACCAACTGGTGCACATCAGATGATGAAGAATAAAATTTTTAGTATCTGTTTCTCACCAAATAGTAACCGGAATGTATGTTTTGCTTCACATTGTCACTTTAGGGCTCTGTAGAAGATAAAATAAAATTTAAAAAAATAAATTAAAAAAAAAAACTATATATATATATATATATATTATATATATATATATATATATATATATAATATATATTATATATTTGGTCATTTTTGTCTAAGTTTGTCTGTGAGCATCCATTTAAACAACATCAAAAATCAGCTTTTTTTAAAAAAAAAAAAACTTACATTTACTAACAAAGTTACTTGTAACTACTAGCTATTTACTATGAACTACTATTTCAACCTAATTTTTCACCTATTTTACTCTGTTTTAATGCTTTTTAGTCTATTTGTCATTAATTTAGGAAGTATGAATAATTTGATTCACTCTACATCAAAAACAAAACTATTCTTTATACATTTTTCACTAAATAAATAAGTTACTTATTTTTTCCCTGTAGATCAAATTACTGAACATTAATTGCAGTGTGTAATTATCACAGTTACCATGGCGATCTTGCGGTGTGGTTGATTCATTGTAGCATTCCAGTCGTCTGCCTTTACTTGGATCATAAAATCTCCAATTGTTTCCAGATCATGTAGATGATTGTCTCTTACCATCAGAGGGACTGTTTCTGCAGCAGAGCATGTGTTCTGTACATCCTCCGAGTTGATCAAAATCTCTTACAACAGGTTTGACTTAAGCGGCCATGAATGGAAAAATAAAGCTCTGTTGATGTTGTTATCTGAGCTGTCACACTAAGCCAAAGTCAAGTACTGTGATGTTCTACACTCTTAACTTCATGGGTTTGTTTTTCTAGTTTTATCAGTCACATTTATTAGATGTTGAGCATCTGTTTCATGGTCAAACTGGGCTTCTGGTTCTGGTCAAATCCTCTCTGTTGTCATATATTTAGAGTCAGTTTGTTCTCATTTTCTGGTTTTATTCCATACTTCTATCATTCTCAGATTCGTTGTGCCATTTTTTGTTTAAAAATCTCTTCTGCTTTTGTACGTCCTCAGAAAATTACACTCAAGATTCATGAAATATTTCCTTTGAACATGTAAATGCATAGATTAGGAAGATGCTTGTGGTGTGAATGCTCTGAGGGCATGTTTTTGGTTTCTGCTTCGTTTGACCTCTTCTATACTTTTAGTTTGTGTAACCATTCTGGTATCAAAGTCTGTGCTGTTGCCACAACTGCCATTACGGGTAGATATAGGCTGTCTGCGGGCAAAATTTGGGACATCCAGGTGGTCTGCGGGCTAAATGCCAAGATCATAGACCACTTGGTGAACCCTTAAGTTAAAAATGTTCTTGCATTTCTTTATTCCAACAGGCATTGAACACTTTCTTGCCGTCCCTTGAAGTGACCATTTAAGCCTGCATCGCCCCTTAACCTGCTGAGAACTGGGCTTCTCTTTGGAGTGCCTTTTGTATTAGTGGGGCAGATTAACTACATTTTTCTTAAGAGTCTTTCACTTCAAGCACCTAAATTGGCACCAATGACGTTCAAGGCAAATGTTAGAAGAAAAGCACGGTCTCCTGCAAAAGATCCAAGATGGCTGCCATTTTTCAAGATGGCTGACTGCTCTTATTGACACAGAACTTCAACTTACACAATTAAAAAAAGAAGTTCTTCATTGATTGTATCCTCAATTTCAAAATATCCACCAGTTTTCAAAATGGCAGCTTCTACCTTGCTGAAAATTGGTGTATTTGTCATGAATCTGGATCACTCCACCCAGTCAACTCCTCTCAGCAGAGCTAATCATTCCGTTGACTCTACCTGAGCACCTCCCAGTACTCCAGTTTGTGTTGGTTCATATTTTGCCTCTGTCCTGTTGCTGAGTCAGTGATTTCCAGTTTGTCTCTATTCTGGCCGGCCTGTTCGTTACTCTGCCAAGCTGCTTCCCTCCTTCACTGACGTGCCACCTTTTTTCTGGAGCATTCTTTCTTTTGGACTGGATCCTCTGCGGTTTGCCCGAGGACTTCCAAGATGGAGACAAAGGAGATCCCATCAACTTCTGTTCTGAGTCAGTCCTCCAGCGTCCAAATTTCCTTTTTACTACCATAGCATTTTATTATGTTAATTTTTTAATGCTGTATTTGACTCCTTGAATCAAAAACTTTTATTTTGATAAGTAGAATAGCATTACTTTATAAAAATTTAGGCTAAATACTGTGGAAAAAAAATTTGGCAGCCATTTTATTTTTTAAGTTGGATAATGTGCTTTTTGCAAAAAGTAGGTTCTGTTGCACATACGTGCCCAATTTGGTGCTTGTACTGCCAAGTGAAAGATTGTTTCAGCAATCTGCCCCACTATAGTTGTCCCCATGTGCGCATAAGGTCCCAGGAGGTTAAGATGGAGCCACTTTTCTCTATACGACCCCCCTACAAGCCCAGACAACCCCAAAACCTGCAGCACCTGTCCGGGTCAATCCCCCGCACAGGTGCATATGACAAAAACATTGTTAAAACCAGAAAATCCATCCTGATATCATTGGTTTTTCTCACACCCATTGTTTTTAATGGATTACATGTCATACATGATTTGACTTATATTTAATTGTCTATGAAAATGAAAACATCATTAAAACTGAATTTATAGTGACTACGTTATTATTTTATTTTGCCTTTATAACTACTAATATCCCATTTTAAATCAATTTTTCAGTTGAATCAATTTCCTAAGCCTTTATCTGAGCAGCTATTGAAGAAAAGTGGCTTTTAATTTGTTTTCCTCTTTTTTAGGCTCATTTTGATCTAAGTATTATACCTATTATTTTAGTCTTCTAATTCTCCTGTTGTAAATAGCCTACTTCAGCAGTCAACATACACGTTTTTCTAGTTACTACAAACACTAATATCACTATTATGACCCTAACCTTCACAATTATGTTGTAATACATGTTATAGTAGCATACTTTCACTGTATGTCAGCGTTTAAGGACTTACGACTGAACCGACACAGTTAAGAACCAAAAGCATAAACATTAGTGTTGGAGAGAAAAAGGTTCATTCAGGCGTTCAGTTTTAACCAGCTGTTCTGTGCTCTGAGAATAATTGCAGATGGCGAGCTTGAACACACGCCTTTCAGCACGCCTCTTGTTTTCTCAGTGAACGCAGAGGCAGTTTTCTCCAGAGGCTGCCGCCCGTCTTTACATAGAAACACAACAGAACAGAGCGCTCGCAAAGCCTCAGAATTCCCGATAGCACTCATTTTAATTGTATATGGAGGATGTAGCCTGTGATATGTATCTACTCTGACTGTGTTCTGCCACATTTAAAGACGAATCTCAAAAAGGTTGATTTACCTAATTATCCAGTCTGAAGTTATTTTCATCTTCTGTGAGATTTCACGTTTAATCTTTATTTTGTTGCAGTTTAATTAGACATAAAAACTTAAAAAACCTGTTGGGATCAAATTTCCTTCTTATAATTACTTATCAATGTTTTCTGCATTTAGACTGCAATTAAAAAAATGAAAATTTTAAATGTCTTTATGCCATGGAAATATGCAAAAATTTGATTTTTTTTATTTGTAGTCTTAAAGAGAAGCTTATTACTTTAAGGGTTTAAGTCCCCCCTTGACATTTTTTTTAAATGTTATAAAACGTTCCCAGTAGTGTTTTAATTATGATTAGTAGTTTTTAACCAAAATCCCATTTCCTAAATTTTTAAAAAGACATTTTTCATGTTGATGTGAAGTCTCTGTTTCCAAAATCTCCTCTGAGGGGGCGGGGCTTTTGGACCTCAGCTGAGTAACTCCGCCCTGACCCTGCTCTGTCTGATTATGATATCTCTGTGTCTCACTAGCATAAATCTTCATCGCTGCTACATAAAAGCATCTATAAATCTGGGTTCTGATCCAGCCGTATGGTTCTGATCCGGATGTCAGCTCAGATCTTCATGGACAGAACTTCCTCCAAAATCCTGATTCTTTCTCCTTCCAGTTCACCAAAGACTCTTTGATGTTTCTTGACGTTGCTGTGATCAATCCATTCAATCCATTGGTTTCTCAGAGCAGAAAATAATGAAAGCTAACATCCAAATGCTCTTTGATTGATTTACAATCCTTTCCAACTGCGGTCAAATGAGCCGCCGTTCACATTTCCGTGGTCACATCAAGAAGCTCCGTGGAGTCTGATGGAGATTTTCCAGCGTTCTCAGCCCTGCTACTGTAAGTATTGGATGAAACTCACACCAAAAATCCAGTGACGGCTGATTGGACCACAGAAATGTGAACGGCGGCTCATTTGACTGCAGTCAGTGTGAAGATAGCATCTTCTCTTCTCCAGAACCTGAACTAGACACGCTAGCCGGACCAGATGAGGGTTTAGTGCATGTGCAGCAGAAAGAAGATCATTCAAAATGGTGCTGCCACTAACGATTATTTTAATAGTCGACAAATTACCGACTATTTTTTCCTTTTAGTTGACTTATCGGGTTATGGGCAAACTGGACGTTACCATCATTATCTTTAAACTGACTAAAAACTATACAGCATTACCTGCGATAATGCTAATGTGAAAGCTGTAAGCTGAATTTGGCCGCTGAAGATTCTCGTGATGATAGCTGAAAACGCTAAACCTGACTACAAATTAGCCCAAAAAACAGACAAACAAAAAGAATCTAAATACACCAAAATAGCTAGCATGCAGATGAAATATTAGTTAAACTCCAAAGTAGCCCAAAATACCCTAATAAATGTCAAGAAAGTCCAATAATCTTGCAGAATGCCATTATAAATTTCAACTTTTCTGCACTATGACTCCATATAATATAAAGTAACGATTAATCGACTATTAAATTAGTCGTCGACTATTTTAATTGTCAATTAGTCGACAAATTGTGGCAGCTCTAATTCAAATAGAGCCTGTCTGTGACAGTTTGGACTTGGAAATGCAAAGACAAAATTATTTCTTATTAAATTAGTTCTCTTTCATAAGAAAAATGACACACAGACATGTTAAAAACTCAGAAACATGATTTTCATCGGAGGGGAACTTTAAAGAAATGGCGCTGGTGTTTTCGCTGCGCCACACTCAGCATGTGTTCAACAAATACAGTCATTATGTACCAACGGCTTCGTAGCTGGCAGTGTTAACACACCATGTTGTCAGTCCACTCACACTCCAGAATGTGTAACATTTGTCCACTTAGCAGCACAACCATGAATGATCCAAACCTGGAAGACGTGTGATGACGACAATACATTTCTTTTTTTAATCACAAACATGCAGCTTTAGATATTTCCTCTTTGTGAAGTGAAAACAAGGAAAAGACTTCTTAAAGCCAGTGAGCGTTACTTCCAGAATCAGTGAAGGAGTTTTGCTTTAAATTGTGGGAAAACAAAACAGAATTCCATCTGGTATCAGGGCGGTTGGAGACGGTAACAGCTGGTGACTCTCAGAGTTTGACGGGTGCTAAGAGGAGTCAGGCCAAGCTGACCCGACCCCTTCTGGAGGAGGAGGAGGAGGAGGAGGAGGAGGAGGTATCATGTTTTTCACCTGTGAGTCAGAATCTCAGGTGAGTCACAGCTTCAGCGATAATGAAGAGCAAACAATAACTTTAAGGAGTTTGTCAGAAACTGATTTTATATCTGAGTCATAAACAACTCTTTACAAAGAGTTAGAATTGCATTGATTTTCCATGTTTTTGTCTTAATAATAGAGCAATCTTTGGATCTGCGGTGACTCCGTACAGGGAAACAAC
This sequence comes from Oryzias javanicus, assembly GCA_003999625.1. Lineage (NCBI taxonomy): Eukaryota > Metazoa > Chordata > Actinopteri > Beloniformes > Adrianichthyidae > Oryzias > Oryzias javanicus. The sequence goes on from CM012455.1 coordinate 25,301,711, forward strand.
AATGAGGACATTACATATCGACATATTGAGAAAAAGGAAAAAAAAAAAAAAAAAAAGCTAAAAAATCTTTCAAATTTGCTGCAACTGCCAGATCAGAAAACTGCAATCTGGTGTAATCCGACACTAATCTGTGGTTTCATCCGCCATCAATCGGGAATTAGGAAAACGTTGAAGCTGTAAAGCTCCGAGATGATAGAGAAAAGTCACCAAAGCTACAAATGTTGAGGAGATCTACCATGTATCGTTATATGCTGCTTTTTTTATTTTATTTTTTAAATTTGTTATTTTTGGTTGTCAAACTTAACTGTATTAATTCAGTCTATTAGGACAGGAGCCCTGCATCTAAAAACATCTGTTTGAGCTGGGATTTGTTGAGGATCAGACACAACTGGAAGATATATGGTATTCTGCATCTAAAATGAACGTTTTTTGTTGATCTGCAAAAGCTCTGTGGAGAAATTGAATGTTGTGTTAGACTGGGGGCGGTGCTGGCAAAGAAAACTCTTAAGCGGTTCCCATTTTGCTTACGTCACCATGATGGGAGGGGCTGCTGCAGACTGTGGAGGTTTTTAGAGAATTATTCTTAAATGCACAAACGGATCAAAATATCGCATTGGAGTTCTTTATAGTGGGGAATGAACAATTTAATACACTTAAAACCTCAAAAAGTAGAATTTTCATGGTATGGCTCCCTTAATATTGTAAACATTGTTCTGCCTCTCCTGGAGGACGTTTCAGTTTGGCCACTCGGTGGCAATTGCGCTTTCGTATTACACCTTATTCAAGACGAAAAAAAAGGAGGACTTTTTGACACCTAATTGTTACTTTAAACAATATTTTCTTAAAAGAGTGTAGAAAATTTGTGTCTGTGAGTGTATAAAGATATTGATTTAGTCAGGAACGTGTGCTTAGATCAACTGAGCAATAGCATTAGCTGTCCAATGGGGAATTCTATTAAACGTCAGCATCAAGCTAGCATACTTTAGCTTTATGTGCTAAATCGATTTCTATTTTTATGGATCGATCATTGACTTATTAAGCTTATATCAATTCTAATGCACACAGTCTTTATTAGTGACATTCACACTCGATCAATAGTACTCTCATTCTAATGACTAGAATGACAGTAACTCTCATACAATATAAGTGCGCACAACTTATATTATCTTTATAAATATTTCAGCAAACACTTACCACACCATGGAATGTTCCATTTTTATGGCATCCCTTGAGGTTGCCACCCATAGGACCAACCTTGACCTGCTGAGGGTCACCTCAAGAGTTTTTAATATGTTCTTCTGGCATTTTTCTGATGATAGAAGACATATAGAAAGAAAATAAATGTTTCCAAGTATTTACTTCTTCAAATGTTTGTGAGTCAGGAGCCATTACAAAAAGCTTATGACGCTGTTTCCACAATTGACATGCTACAAATTCTGATCCATTCTGATATATTTAAAGGAGACTTTAAAATCTCAAAGAGTCTCTTTTCTCCTGGAATCCTGGAATTATTGTGTGAATCATTGAACAGTTACAGTCAATCAAAGAACACAAACACTGAAGCACCGGTGTTAAAGGGTTAGAAGGGTGATGAAAATTAAACAAAACTGAGCCAAAAAACAGAAAGTTAAGTCTCAGTGTCAGCCTACAACAAGTCTGTTCCAAGTCATCACTTCAGCCCCCAGGGGTAACCCCAGATACTTTTAGGGGTCTCAGTACAGTGTTCCAGTACAGTGAGATGTAGGCTCTCTGGAAAGTTCCCCACCAGTCTGCTCAAAGGCCTCTCAAGCAAGCACACAAAGGATCATGTGGGGTGATTGAGCACCTACCCTTTTTGCCTGGTATGAAAAGTGCCCTGTTTTTTTTTTTTTTTTTGTTGTTGTTTTTCGTGCATCTATATAAATTAACTCTTGTTAGTGATATGAGAAAAAAATAGGTGTCAGGGGGAATCTAAAGGTTGCTATAGCAACTTCAAGATTTGGCAAAGTAACCCCTTAGCAACCCCAAATATATAAATGTAAAAATCTAATCCTTTATTTAAAACAATATTTATTGTACACAATTTTATTACACGGCATCACTTTCTATTTAACATTTAATGTTTTTCATGTTTGCCCATTGTTAATATTTTTATGAAGATGTGACAGAAAGCTGCACTGAAAACAGTAGATGATACATGCAGTAGCACTGTCTCAACAGAGAGGGCGCTTATGAGCTTGTATTTGTTCTTCATTTGTTACTTATAAAGTTTATTCAAAAACTGACTGTAAAAATTATGAATGTTGCAAATCGCTTTCACCTCCACAGGTCTCATAGCTGAGTAGTCCTCTATTAGAACTTTTTTAAAATTTAGCTTTAGTTCCATATTGCTTAAAGGGCAAAAAATGTGTGTTTTTGTTGTCATTTTCCAACTTTGAGCCCCTATCCCTCAAAAATCCATGCCTCTGCTTCTGCCCCTCAAGGATCCAGTATCTGAAAGTAGTTGCAGGAGCATCTTGACAGAAGGTTCTATTTTTTTCCATCACAGTTTCACTTCCTCTTGACATTCATTCATGTTTATTTTTGGGAGAGGATTTAGTTTTATTGGGATTTCATTCTTTTTGCTTTTAATCTGTTCTCTAGTTTTTTTTTTTTGTTTGTTTTGTTTTATTAAATCTAACACTTCCTCCAGCTTCCTGTACTCAGGTTTTCAATGACCGCCATCACTGACATGAGTATTATTTTCCTACAAACATTGAATGTGTAACCAAATGAAGCCCAAATCATTTATTTTTGTCATCAACACATGACAAGCAGAAGTGAGTCAAAAAACTCCAAAAGATTGACAGAAATCTAGATATGGGTAAACATCCTGGACAAGCCCCCAATTTATGTTGAACCACATATGTCTTCCTCAGCGTCCAATTTCTGTCGATCTGCAGCACTTTGGAATAATTCTCTTATCTTAGAGGATTCATGAGGACTCCTGGTTTGAGAGCTAATGTCCAGCTCATGTTTCTTGCACCACAAGCAAATCCATTTCATTTCCACATGCGGTCATTCCAACCCGTAATATCCATTGTAAATACAGAGTTACTGGAATTTGTGTCTAACTCTCGATTCTACTGCATAAACAGAAGAGAGATACTATTTTAAAAATCATTGTTGAGCCTAAATAAAATCCTGATTCTGTAAGCTTTCAAATGATTTAATTTAGGTTAATTAGTGTTAATATAAAGTCTTATAAAGTCAATTGACTCTCAACAACAGTAGAAAAAAACCCAAAACAGACTACTTTTGGTTATAGTACAGACTTTTTTAATCCAGTATGAGTTGGCAGTCTCTATACATGGCAGGAAATATTTCTGCATCCACATACAAAAATATCCTGAAAATGACCTGGAGATATAACACAAAATTTGGGACAGCAGCAAATACATTTGAAGGCCTCATGTCTCATGTAATTCTGTTCTCAGCTCCAGCATGTGTCACATTCACCCCTAGATTATTGTGATTTATATATCTTGCTGAACAAGAGACTCTTAACTCATTTAAAGGCAGAATTATTATTTTTTAGGTGAATTCTGAGCAAGGTGTGAATGATAATAATATTCCGATTCCACACTTTTCAAGCAGTGAGTGTACAGAATTGTGAAATCCTAAAATCAAAGGGAACTGGTGAGTTTCAGTCTCATATAACCAACCAGACTGATAAAGCCACTTGGCAGAGTGGTGAAACGTTTTAACGTGTCATGACTCAACGTCAAAACGTCACCGCCTTCACCGATGTCCATCTTTGTTTCCCTCAGTCTGACACTGTTTGCAATAATGTAACATGAAGCGGCATCATTGTTCTTTGTTGTTTTCCTTAATGAACTTAAACAGGAGTGTGACCCTCTGAACGCTGATGGAGTCATAACACAAAAAGAAAAGGTGGAGATGATAAAGCAGGGACTGATTTTAAATATGCACACTATAGAGAACGGATTTTTGTTTCAATTTTATCCAGAAAGATGGGACAAAAAATGTCTGAAAAAGTATAAGTTTAATGTATTTACTGAGAGGATGCTATATTACATCAGGTACAACAAATCATTAGTTAAAAACAAAGTTTCCAGGGTAACTGACATCAGCTCTGACACATAAAATATGTATAATACAGAAAATGAATAAAAATAACAACAAATGTATCATTTTAAAGTCCCATTCTGATCATCTTTCGATCTATTTTCAAAGTGTTTATTATGATTGTGACGTTCTTAAGCAAAATTTAAAAAAAAAATCAGTGTCATTTTCTCAGATAGACTTTCTGCAGAGCAGCAGGAATTAACTAAAAACTCACCATTGAGTTGTAGACAGGACAGTTGGTGCAGAGCAACCCCGCCCCTCTTCCCCTCAACATTGCTGAGAGCTGGGAGCAAGAAGCTTATGCCAGCATATTTTCTACGTAAAAAATACAATCTTTTTCAAACAGGGTTTTTTTCATCTGATTCACAATGATAGAATATAAGAATAGAATAGAATAGAATAGAATAGAATAGAATAGAATAGAATAGAATAGAATAGAATAGAATAGAATAGAACAGAGAAATACTCTGTTCATCCCAAACTGGGAAGATTGGCCATTGCAACGGAGTAATAACTCCTTCAGATTCTGCAAGAATTATCGTGTCAACGGTTGAAAAGTTACAGCACGTTAAAGATTTCATGTTAAAGGGTTAATAACCACCTCAGAGTTAGCAGGTTCGTTGCAGCACAGTGGAACAAATACAAACACCGGACTGTCTCCTTCTGGTCCTGATGGGAGGGGGCCACTATTAAACAATAGTCAGACTCAAAAGATAAAAATAAAAGAATGAATAGAAAAAATACTCAGAAATATTCAGAAATGCAATGAGTTTAGATAGATTTAGCACATAAAGCTACAGTCCCCTAGCTTGATGCTAATGTTTTAAGGAATTTTCCATAGGATTGCTAATGCTAACGCTCGGTCAAAATAAACATACAATGCTGACTAAATAAACATCTTTATAAACTCACAGGCATGAATTTTCCAACTCTTGTAAGGAAATATTTTTAAAGTAACTATTTGTGATCTAAAGGGAATTTTTTTTTACTTATTCTTTGCTTATTATGCTAGAAAAATGTTTACTGCAACAGCGCAATCGCCACCTAGTGACCAAACTGAAAGTCCTCCCAGGAGAAGCAGAACAATGTTTAGAATGTTAATGATCTGAACATTTTTGTTAGAACTTCTCTTTTAGAGAATCCATGTAACTCTGGATGATATTAACAATCTCCTTATTTCACTTATACATTTTACAGTATATGAACTGGATCAGATTAATTTAATATTTTCAAAACTTACAAGAGATTATTGATGTTTTTCTAAACAAATGTGAATAAATGTGCAAACTATGTAAACTCAAAATTGAATTGAATTGAATTGAAAAAAGGCAACTGGGAACAATATTGCTCAGAATGTCTGCCGGGCAAAACAAGACTAAAATAAGAGCAGCTGGTGATTGTTTAAATGCTGGATGGTTCTGATGAGCTGATGGTGATCAGCTGTGCTGGAAGGAAGTCTGGGAGGTGGCTGATGGGATTTGTAGTGAGGCAGTGGAGGTAAAAACTCTGGCAAGTGCAGATAGTTGAATCATGACACCCCACTTCAGACTTTTAGATCTTGTCCTGAAGTTGGAGGTCATGTTGTTTCTGGGTTATAAATAGATCAAGCACTTCGACCTGTTTAACCTTCTTTTCCCTCCTTAGATTCAGATCTTAGAGAAGGCTTTAATTACAACACTAAATATGAAACAATAGACTCTGCTGATGGAGTCAAACTATCCCACAGTTTAGTTGGCAAAGAGGGAATAGTGAAGGAATATGTTTGTAAGAGTGTGAAGGAATAGATGAAAATGTTGAAGTCATATCATCGTCAGTCCAAAAAGTCACTGTTCACATTGATGCCACAAGTAAATAATAATGTTGTAATCCCTATTTGTATGGTTGCAAACCTTTGTTCAAACAACTTTGTGTATGAAAGGTGCAAATGAAGCTTGCCTTACTTTGCAGGGAAAAATACAGACATTTTTGTGAGTTCCGCGTTTTTTCCAGAGGAGAATTGTGTTCAGCTTATGCCTGAATAAAGCAGGACGTTCTCCTCCTGTTCATAAAAGTGGAGAACAGCTTGTGTCTCTGCCTCAGTCAGAACATCATGAGTGGAGGTGTTGGACTCCACTGTGACTCAGCAAATTAAAGACAGGCTTACCCAAGTTGGAACATTAGCCGATGGCCTGGTGACTAACTTGCATCTTCCACTACCCACCAATGAATTGATCCTCTTGAACGTTACCTCCTAAAGCTTCTGAGTCAGATTGTCAAACGGATCCACAGCCAAGCTCCAGTAAAAGATAATAGAGGAAGAGTGGTTCAACGACGCAGACACTGACTCACAGCTGACATTTATTAAAATGGTTTTTGTGTTTAATGCCAACGTCTTCAACAGATCAGAACATTGTACAACTGAACTCTAGAAGTGCTTTTTTTTTTAATATAAAATCTGTCTGTGTGTGCTTCTCCTAGACGATCCTCGTTGGAGACAGTGGAGTTGGAAAGACTTCCTTGCTGGTCCAGTTCGATCAGGGAAAGTTCATCTCTGGTTCTTTCTCTGCAACTGTTGGCATCGGATTAACGGTATGAATTGTTTGCTTGCTTTTAGGTTTTCTGGAGTGACGGGTTTGATAATTTGGCTGTTGATTTGACAAACACGTCTCATGTAGTCTATACCTTAACTTTCTGGTCTTAGTGAGAAGGCACTGCAAGAACAGGCTCTCTCATGGCAAGAAAACATGAAAGACACATGGAAGTAGATGGAAAAGCAAATTTCATGTAGCTTTTTTAAAGAAAACACACAATTGTCCCTGGGTGGATACAGGCTGTCAGTGAAACTCAATCACAGAAGGGGCCAAAATCCAAAACACACCTGAGGTCGCGGCCTGAACAGGATTAACATTTATTGAACACGCTAAAACTACATTTTTAAAACTTTAAAACCGTAACTTTTTAACATAATTATGAACTAGATATATAGCATTACCTGCAATAATGCTAGTATGGATGCTGTAAGATGAATTTATAATAGTTGAAAACGCTGAAGCTGATAGCCAGAGACACAAATTCTTCTATTTTTCAATTCCCCCCAAAATATTCGTTCTGCGAAAGGATACCATTTGTGTATGGAGAGAAAATTGACTCATCCGATTTGTAATTCTTGATTTGTAACTCATAAAAAACATTTTGTGCGTAACTATGTGAAAATGTAATTGTGTATTCATAGGTAGAAAAATGACAAAAATGCAAAATACAATTTACACATACACAACTTGAAATGACTACACTTACAAATCTTTAAAAAATATGCACCAATCATCTTGATACACACACACAAAACCACATTTAAGCACAAATCAGATATGAGACTTTTTTACGTCTCCAAAATGTTTGTGTAAGTGATGCGTTAAATGCTGCTAGAATGCTGGGTCATCAGAGTTTTCTTATCAGCCACTTTGAACTTAGATTGTAAATAGTTGTATTGTTAATTGCTCATTCCAGCTCAAATAACATTTCCAAAAGAAAGAGAAACAGAAAAAATAAAAGGCATGAACAGTTGGAGTCAGACAAAACAAATTCATCTTATAATAACATCTGCTCTCACCAATCTCAAATTAAAAATGACAAACAAGAAACAAGACAAAGTAATTCATTTAATTCTTACTGAGAATCATGCCCCCTTCCTAATCCGATAGAGGCCTACTTCCATTTCTTTAATTAAACTCCATCATTATAATATAACAATTTTTTTAAATTAAGTAGCATTTATACTTCGTTTAAATGTTCTATCTAATGAGTTCCTCAATCTCATGCCTTGAATTGAAATATGAGTTTGTCTCGCAGTTGTTCTCGCTAAAGGGACTTTGAAATGATCTGTCCTTTTACTATAGAAGCTGGTTTAAATTAAGACTGAAAATAGCCTGGCAACATTTTTAATTTAGCTTTAACATGAACAACATTTTTGAATCAACTAACTCTGAGAATTTAAGCAGATTCAGTTTTACGAATAAATGAACAAATCTGGCGAAACTTGACATTTTCCCACTTTCTTAAACAGATATGCTTGATGACTAAAGTAAAAAAGTCTGAAAGCTCTCTCTGTTTGTTCTGCTTGCAAGTATTTTAACTATTCCCTCCCTTGTCTTTCTTGTAGTAGAAGAGAAATGCTTCAGGTTGTTTAAACTTAACATTTAATTTTTGGTAGCTGATCTTTTTCTATCTTTCTCTTTTAGAATAAAGTGGTAACTGTTGATGATACAAAAGTCAAACTCCAGGTTAGTGTGAGAGCTTCATAAAACTGACCTGGTTTAGTGATTTCTTGAAGTGTATGAACCAGTCCTGCTCTGTTTCAGATCTGGGATACAGCAGGGCAGGAGCGCTTTAGAAGTGTGACACATGCGTACTACAGGGATGCACATGGTAATGCAGAATGCATCTTTTCAGTTCTTCAAAAAAAAAAAAAAAGACTTTTTGAGACAAATTGCATTGATAACTTTTGTTTTACTGTGTTTTCTGTTTTACAGCATTGCTCCTTTTATACGACATCACCAGCAAATCATCCTTTGACAACATCCGGGTGAGTCTGGGACGTGTCTACTTCCTGGAGTTACTCAGAAGCTCATCAGTAAACAAATAAATGTGCACAATAAGTCATTATAATGACTAATTTATAAATAATGCAGAGCAGAGTGGTGTCGTGACAAGTGAAAGTGCATGAAAGGAAAGAAAGTTCTGGAAAGAAACCTCGTGAAAGTGGACTTAAATGTGTGCTAATGATTCACCGATGCATTAGCGTGACATGCTTTTGAAGGTTCAGATGTTAACCCTGTGTGTGGGTCTGTGTCCACTGCTTCAGGCATGGTTGACAGAGATCCACGAGTATGCACAGAGCGACGTAGTCATCATGTTGCTGGGCAACAAGGTAAGAAGCATTTCTCTGGAAAGCCCAGAATTTGAAGAAAATAAATTATACAACAATTTGACAACGATGAATAAACAGACAAGGACTCCAGAAGGCAAAACAAGCACAGAGTTCAGCAGAAGCATCAGTTTATGTTTTTGTTTCATTGTTGCACAAACTGACATTCACTGGTAAACAAAAGCAGGAAGCCTTTTTGGGAGGACTGATGCGTGACAGAGCAGCTTCTAATCTCAGCAAACTTTTATGTTTAAAGAAATACAAATGTTGTACATGTGTATTTCAGAGATGAATTACCACCATATACAATATACTATATATACTCCACATACATGATAAAACCACTGTTTACCCGTCTTTATCTTTAAGGCTGTTTTATACATTGTGTTTTTGATTGGTGACTTGGATTCTAGACAACGCACCTGATATTTTACGGGTGTTTTACATTTCTTTTACAATTTAAACCTTTTCTGACATCGAATCACTGTGCAAACAACTTCTTCCTAGAGGTGCTTAAATCTGGCACAGCACTTTTAATGTTCCATAGGTTTTTCACAATGTCTTATGCTCCCACTGGGACCTTTACAGAGTTGTGTGTCACTATAATAATTCTCCTGTTCCTCTCTATATGTTTTTTGGCACGGAAATACTCAATCACACTTTCAGCGATTTCAGCAATCTTTGTTTCAAAATGTTCAGCTCATTCAGGACATTACTGCCTGTATTTTTGTACTCATAATATTATAGTTTTTGAACTTAGAGCTCAACCAAACAGCCACCCAGCCCAACTCGGTCAGCTACAATAGTCTCTGCTGCAAACATGTTCCCTTTGTATAAAAATGCTGAATTCTAGGTTTGAGAAGCAAAGCACAGTTCAAATGTTTGTGTCAAATGAATTTTGTTTAAGTTAATCTTGTCAGAGCTGATCTGTGTGTCTTTTCTGTTTCAGGCAGACATGAGCAGTGAGCGAGCCATCCGAAGAGACGAAGGAGAAAGATTGGCAAGGGTGAGTATTTTAACATGTGAGTTTTATTTAACTGTAGATCCAGGGAGGAAAGAGAAGAAAAACCTTTAACTTCAAAATCAAAAACCTGAAGTTTTACTCCAAATATGAAGTTCAGAGAGACCATAATAATAAGAGTATTCAAAAACCAGCTGTCTAATGTTACAAGGATGCTGCTAATAAAGTTATTCAAACAGTGAACTTACGTTAACTGTTATATTCAGAAAATACAAAGCAAAGTTTTTTGCTCAAAGGCCCAAAATCTAAATAGCACTCCTGTCAGTGAGCCAAATACAACATTTTTTGCCTATCATAAAATAAAAGGAGAAAAAAATAATATGGTTGAATTTATTTTGATTCTGTAGTCATTAAGGTAACACACATCAGTAAGAATTAAAAGTAAGTAACGTTTGTCTTTGAAGCATTTATCAGCAAGTCTTCACTGGCCATTTTTAATGGAAAAACGAGAGCGAGCTAAACAAACTTACTTTCATAAAAACTGGGATCCTAATGACAGCTGTGGATCTGGTCTTTTGACTTGATCCGTTTGCCGTTGTTGCTCCATCTTAGCTAGCTGAAAAAGGCAGCGAAAAACATCAGAAGTGACCGTGAAGACTCTTGGGAATTTCTAACACATGCAAAAAAAAAAAAAAAAATTGCTCAGGGCTGACTTACTTGTGGGGGTTGCTTCACCCATAGCCGCAGGCAAAAAAAGTGCAAACAGCACCACCCAGAGGCTGAAACTATATTACAGCCGTAGAGTTTTGGAGCACCATAGAGAATCGATGGGAAACGGATGAGGAGGTTTAACTAAACACTAAACGTTGCGGTTTCCACAGCCACGACTTGGCAGGCCCCACTTTGGGAAGACAAGAAAAAGTGTTTGTGAGTAGGTGTAGGATCCAAAAAGTAAAATGACAACAAGGAAAAGTTGCATTACTTGCGATTATTGTATGTTAGTGCGAATGCTTTTTGCTGAAATAGGTGCTGAAGATGTTGAAACTTTCGCATGTAATTGTGACATAAATTACATTAATTGCTGAAAGGATTAAAATGCAAAAGTTTACAAAATGTGACATTTGCTGAAAGATTGGAAATGTCATTAAAGAACGCAAAGAGAGAGTGCAAAAGTAGACCTGAATGTCTGGAAAAATTATAGTAAAATTGCTTGAAATTCTCTAATGCCAATTTTGTAAAAATATTAAGTGTGTTGCTTAAATATAAGCTAAACACCAAATTAGTCCAAAAAACTTTAGTAGATGCCAAATTAGCCAAAAAAGCTAGCTTGTTGCTTCACTTTAAAATTAGCTAAAATCCCTCAGTAAACTAAATTAATCAAAACATTAGCCTGCTGCTACAATAGAAGCTAAACTCTAAATTAGCCTTAACAAAAATAGTAAATAGCAAATTAGCCAAAAACATTGACATGTTGCTAAAATATTAGGTAAACTCCATTTTGTTTTAAATGATTACTATAAACGATTTAAACATAGCCCATGAATATATTTAAAGGTTTGTTGCTAATCTACTTAAAATGTTGAAATTTGAAGAGTTTTTCATTCATTTCATACGGGGCAATTTTGCTTAATATTTTTTTTAAAAAACTATAAAGTTTGTGAATACTAAAAATGCAAGGTGTGACGTTCTGAACAAGCTGATTTACACACATATATATATATATATTTTTTTTTTTTCAGAAATGTTTTGGCTTCAAGTAAAGTAGACTTTATAACAATGTTATATTGCTTTTGCTGTAAGCCAAAAGAAATAAAGCTGCACAATAGAGAGAAATAGAAATATAAGTGCAATAATAAAAGACATTTAACCCTTTAACACTGGAGCTCCAGTGATTATGTTCTTTGATTTACTGTTACTTCTCATTTGTTATAATTTTAGCAGATTTTGAAGGAGAAAAGCGTCACGAATCGCTTTTCTCCTTGTATGTCAAAGATTTTGTGTTTAAGTATCACAGATGTTAAAGGGTTAAATTAACATAATTAAGACAATAGAAGTCTTATCAAAACACGCATTAACTGTAACTTATTCAATGTCACGTTTTCAACATTCTTGTGAGTCACTTGGAACTTCGGCACAATCAGCCACTCATTTATAAAGCAGGCCTGTAAATCTATGCTGTAAATCTGCTTTCTTAATCATGCTCAGGCCTCTTTGACATCTTTACAACCGTCACTGCTGTTCAAACAGAACCGTTGTGGTGAACTTTGCTTGTTGCCCCCCCCTTTTTTTTTTTTTTTTTATCTGTGCAGGAGTATTCTGTTCCATTCATGGAGACCAGCGCCAAGACGGGAGTAAACGTCGAGCTGGCCTTCACAGCCGTTGCCAAGTACGTCATCGTCTTCACACGCCGGTCTTTTGCTGCTCACCAGTACTCAAAAAAAAAAAAAAATGAAGGTGCTGCACAAAAATGAACACAGCTTGTGTGTGGAGATGCAGCAAACAGTTTCTCACATTTCCTCAAGTCAGCTGCACTCAGCACGTTCTCTTTTTAGGCGGACAAGTGTCTGCCAGCTGTTCAACAGATCTGATTATTTTAGAATTTTTCATACTTGTGCAGAATTACGCTTGAAGACAAAGTGAAACTTTTAAGATTTACAAAACAGCACAAGAGCGACTCTTTTTTGTGGACTGTTCTCAATCAGAAAATTCTTAAATCTAAAGTTAAACAATGTTCAGTTTTTCTCTATTTTGGAACATTTTTTTTTTTTAAAGCTCTTAAAATGTGCAATTACTGCTTTATCTGTTCTTATGTTCTCCAGAGAGTTGAAGCAGCGAGCCATCCAGCAACCCAATGAAGCTAAGTTCCAGATTCACCAATACATCGAGGCCCGCAAGGAGAAGTCGGGATGTTGCAGCTACTTCTAAACCCGAACTAAAAAAAAAAAAGCAGAAATCAGGAATTCAAACTCATGTTGAGAGCTTCTAAGTGAAGAGAACTACATTCTGGTGCCATTCATCTCAGATAAGCAACAGCCATCAGTGGAGTCTAAGAAGAATGAACGGACATCAGAAAACCTGCCCTTCTTCTCTGCTCACAAATAGGATCTTAAATAAGATATTTTCAGAAATTGTACATTTTAAGCAAAACTGATCAAATAAGAAAAAAGATTTTTATTTTTTACTACAGGAAGAGAAAAACAACAGCTTCAGGATTCAGATTAAAGTACCTCTAAATGACAAAAATGGAGTCTCCGTCCCACTAAAATAAACATATTATGTTTTTATTCATTGAAAGACATGGAGATTCTTGTCAGTATTGAGCTGCAACCCCACACTGAGAGAGGCGAGGCTACCGAGCGTTGTGTAACAGGCTGGAGGAAACACACAGAATACATTTGAGGTGGAGCTTTGCAGATTTGCATCTTCTATAAAAGAGATTGTGCAAGAATAAGAAGCGGAGGGAGTAATGTTTCTCAAACACGGAGGAGATACGTCCTTCATATTTATTTTGTTAGAAAGTTTTCTTTGGGACAATGAAAGCACAAAATTGAGCTGGATGTGAATGAATTTGGTTTAAAAGTTACATTTCTGCATCAAGAAAAGCAAAAGAGCATAAATCTGGAAATGTAAACCATATAAATCCTTGAATTTTTGCAATCTTTACAAAGTTTTTTGAAACCTTTGAACTTGACGCTTGGCTGTACTTCCAACAGGCAATCCGCACTCCTCCCAGGAACGGCTGGCTCTACAGCCTGGTCAGTTTGGCTGCTGTGATCGCTCCGTCCCATGCTCGGGTTCAGTTATATGAACCATGTCAAAGTTATGGGTGACAGCTAAAATGATCCAACACTTAGTAAACTCACGAAAGAAATAAAACTGCAAACAGCAGGACAGGCTTAAACCGAACGTATAAAGTACACTTCCTGACGAATCTGTTACCGTCTTCGCTCCTAAATTTCAAACTTTTGACCAAATAGATCCTCTCCATAAGGCGTCACACAAAATGGCGAGTGTGTAAAGTGTCGGGTTTAGAACGGCAGAGCTGACAGCTGAACGCTGTTTCATGTAAATAATGAAAGGTAGTCTAGCCAGTTGTAACCACAATGAGTACAATATTTATTTTCATATATTTCCTGCCTGGTTGAATTGTTTTCATTCTTAAATCAAATGTAAGTATTCTTCCTGCAGAATGCTCCACAGTTGCTTCTCCAAAGTCCTGCAGATGATTTTAAGCAGGTCGGGGATTATTTCTCTCTGACAACGTGGTCATAGTCAGACGAAGGTTACAGGAACTTCATTGAATGCTGCTGGTTTGATTTTGAAGGTCATTAACATTGTCTTCTTCTAATTTATGCTAATGCTAACGCTAGCTTTCCAAGACGGGGATGAGACATAGATCTGCAGAAGATCTTTTCTGACCAGTTAAGTTACATTTCTGTTCTCACAAAAATCACTAAAGACAGAGATAAAGTCAGACAATGTCAACGTGTCTGACAATAAGGAAAATCTAATAACTGTTGCTCTACTTCCTAATAAAGCTCCGTTTGGCTGTTGCTCATAACCATGTCTGATTCTTGAGGGAAAGCAAAGGTAAAATCAAAATTATTTGAAACCATCAAAAACATATATAAGGAAATGATACTTTGCACGTAATTTTCTAAATGCGTTTGGCCAGTGCAAAGCTTTTATTTTGAAAGCTGAAAATACGTGGCTTCATAGCCACACTGAAAATATGTGCTGTACCACTTGGTAAGCATTCCTATTTTTACAATTACCCCTTGAAACACCCCCAAAACAACAGATACCGCTTATAACTAAGTTTAGCCTTGGGCACAGTGAAATTACCAACATGCAGCAATTTGCATATTGGCTGCTCCTATTACGTGTGGCCAACTTGAATTTCCATCAGTTTTTGTGCTGATCGCCATTTAAAACGCAATCAAGGAAAATGGAACCCGTTAGAATAATATCTGCTTAAATGAAAGGTCTATAGTTTTAATAGAACCTCAAATATTGAAGGATTATTCAGATTTGTATTTAGATTTGTGAACGATCTAAGAAAGAAAATGAAAATACAGTTTAGCAGAGCTTTCATAAAATAAATACTGTACATTTATCTGTTATAACTGGTTAGGTTACCTTTTATTATTTACTTAAAATAGCTTTGCCGTTCTAAACCGGAACACCAGAAGTCACTATTCAAGAGTCTATCAACACTGAGGCGCAATGTCAAGACAACTGCTTTTTGTTTCTCCAGCATGGACGGTGTGTGAATGTCATCTCTCTGTTGGGATCAGTGTTTTGCTCTTGAGCTTGAGTTGAACAAGAGAAAGCATTTCTTGCTGTGTTCAATGTGCAAAATTTAACAGCTCATCTTGGTCCTAAAGCAACATAAGTACCCCCACACCATGACACTTCCACCTCTTTGTCTTGTTATTGCTCTGATGTTTCTTGCTTCTAGATAAAACCGGACAGAATTCTCTTTCTCGTCGGTTCTGAGATGTGTTCTCTTCCAAAGCCTTTTCTTGTCAAACATCAACTGTATTTTTGTATTTCTTAGTCGTATTGATCTTTCAATTGTAGTTTATGTTAACTTTTGGATGAATATTTTCATATCTATTTGTGTTTTCTTATTTCTATGTTGGTCAAGACTTTTGTTTGGTGTGAGCTTCTTTTCCTATGCAAACCGACCTGTTGTAATAATTCCTGTTTCTGCTTTGACGTGTTTTGATGGTGGAATTATGAACAAAAAGCTTTATGTGAACAATGACATCTAAGGAAGAAGTGCATTTACATTTCTAAAGTTTTCTGTAATTATATAGCTTCATGACAAAATATACATTAAGATGAACAAACTCAAAAGGGCTAAATATTTATGCGAAGCATTTAAAATGCCTTCAAATTATTGAAATTTTACAAAAATAAATGGCATAAAATAGCCTAAACATTAATGAAAGCTTTTAAATATCTAATTTTCAGGAAACATTTTATGCGATGCAACAGATTTGGACAAAAGCCATAATCTGTGTTCAGCTTTAGACAAAAATAGTTAGTTAGGCACTCATTCCTGACTTTATAACGCAGCAGCCGGTGAGGAATGACATCTGTCAGAAAGGGTGTGCCACTCTGCACATGTGCAGCAATGCATGCTGGGTGGTTCACAACAAAACTGGATTGAACGTTCCTGATCTGCATGCAGCTGTTACCACAGCGCATTTGACTCCTAAAGTTATCACCAGACTAATGTAATGAGCAGCTTTCATATTTTCCTAAGTCTGAACTCGGCGCTCAGGGTTGCTTTAGTTTTTTTTTAACTGAAAATAGATGAAAGCAGCATCTACATATATTGCCTTTTGTCAGCACAAACAAAAATGTTCCAATCTTAAAAACAAAATAATAAAAAAACTAATTTATGAAACATATCTTGTCAAATAATTGAATATGATTTAAGTGTTTGCAAGTGCAACGTATGGAAAATATTACAAGTGAAAGATCTAGTCAGTAAAATTGTCTGATAAAGATTTTTTTTTAAATGCAAACAAACTTCAAACTCGTGACGTCTGTGATTGTGAACTTTAAAGTCCAGGTGATCCAGATTGGGGGTCTTTGTGTTTCCCACAGCTGTTCTGACCACGCAATCTAAAGCTGTGTTTGATGTGATGCATGCTGGATTAAAAATAAAACTTTTTCAATCAACGCCCATCTTTTCTACAGTTCTTTAAAGAATATTTGTAACTGTTGTAGCGACAAAAAGCAAAAGTTAAAGGTTTATTGAGAACAGATTCTCTCACTCATCTATCCAATAGATAAATCCTGCCTATTTCAACGTATGCAGCTACAGATCTACATTGTGCATCTGGCAGATTCTGATTCATAGAGGCCTTTTGCACACCACCATTTAGATCTCCAGCAGACAACTTTCCCAAAGCTAAAGGTGTTTTATTCCCATCATGCCTTGCGTGTTGTAAGCAAGCTGCCATTTTTGGGGTTAGGATTAATCAAGTACAATATTTATAAAACATGAAGTATGATTTATAAAGTGCATTCCTAGTTGTTTTGTGTGCTTTAGAGACTATCTTTCAGACTTTTGACAATGAAAAGAAGGACAGTGTTTGCAAAGAGCCATACTAGATTCACAATGCAAAACGATGATCTGATGGTGTTTAAAGTCATCTTTAGATCAACTATAGAAGGGTTTGCAGCGGTCATTCAGTTATGATTATGACGTTTTTAGACAAAAATCAAAAAACCTGTGTCAGTTTTGAAGACAGTTTCTGCAGAGCGGCAGGTGTTCACTACACTGAATTGTGGGCGGGACTGTTGACCCTGAAGTAAGCCTCTGCTGATATCCCATCAACCTTTTGTATTTTTCGTCTGCTTCTCTACTCGGACCTCGTTCTTTGGGTCATGACCATATGTGAGTATTGGAACAAAAATCAAACAGTTAATTGAGAACTTTGCTTTGTGGCTCAGCTCTCTCCAGTACACCAGTACAGTGACCGTATGAAGGTGAATACCGCTCCAATCAGCCTGTCGATGTGTTTCTCCGATCTTCCCTCACTTATGAACAAGACCCCAAAATACTTAAACTCCTCCACCTGAGGCAGGAGCACTCCACCCACCGAGAGAGGACAAACTACCTTTCTCCGGTCAAGGACCATGGCCTCAGACTTAGAGGTGCTGACCCTCATTCCAGCCACTTCACACTCGGCCACAAACCGCTCTAATACATGCTGGCTCATGAAGCCAACAGAACAACATCATCTGCAAAGAGCAGAGATGAAATCCTGTGGTCTCCAAACCAGATCTTCTCCGGTCCCTTGTGGATCTGGTTTGGAGAAATTCTGTCCATAAAGACTATGAACAGAACTGGTGATAAAGGACAGCCCTGCAGGAGTCCAACATGCACCGGGAACAGGTCTGACTTACTGCCGGCTGTTGTGTTTGTGGCCTTTTTGTGCTGCATTAAACATACATCAGACGGACTTCGTTCTCAACGTCGATTTATTCAAACTCAGTTTTTCCATTCAACGTGCTGGCTTCTTCTGCGTATTACAGTCCCAACAGAACAGTTCCTGATAACCAAGCGCCCTCTATTGGTCGCCAATATAATTACAGTTGTAACACATAACATCTCCTCCCCACTTAAAGAGAATGTGGTTACAAGTTCCTTAACTTACTCTAAACAAAAACAAATACATGGTCAAACACTTTTTTTTTTTTTTTACACAACAGTGACCGACATTGAAAAACCCCAAAACTCTTTTTTTTTTTTTTTTTTACTGCCAACGATTTATTATCGTCTACCTTTAATCACAGTATCTTGCAGGTGGTTTAGTTTTTCTCACTGGATAGCGTCTCACAGGCTCCAACAACTGAGTAACTTCCGCCTGCGGTAACTCAGGTGCTGCAACCGACTCTGCTCTTGTGGACACTGGGTTTTTAGTCTGTCCCCGGTCAGTGATTATCATGTGATCAGGCGTGCTCCTCACAGTGTTATCTGCGGGTAACTCCAGCTGACAAAAAGATGGTTTTACAGCAGAATTCTGCCCGTTCTGCTGCTCTGTTTCTGAACGTGTCAACATCTGATCTGCGTGACGCCTCCACAACCCATCACCTCCAACTTTCACTTGGTAAGATACAGGCCCTGTTTGTTCCTGAACTACACCACCAGTCCACTTTCCTTCCCCCCTGCGGTAGTCACGAACTAAAACTGGTTCGCCCTCTTCAAACTGTCTGTCTCTGGAGTGACCCTGACGACGTAACAGTTGAGAATCCTGAGACTCCCGCACCGCTCCTTTCACACTAGGCTTCATGAAATCCAGCCGAGATCGCAACCGGCGCTTTAAAAACAACATTGCTGGAGCCTCCTTCGTTGTTGCATGGGGAGTGTTGCGATAAGTCAACAGAAAAGTGTCCAACCTCTGTTGAACAGAAGCTGTTCCTCTCAGCGATTTCAACCCCTGCTTAAACGTCTGGACAAAACGTTCAGCCAAGCCATTGGTGGCAGGATGATACGGTGCAGAGCGAATGTGCTTGACACCGTTGGACCTCAAAAAGTTGTGAAACTCCTCTGCACAAAACTGTGGTCCGTTGTCGCTGACCAGGATCTTAGGAATGCCATGTCGACTGAAAAGACTCCTCAGGACTTGGATGGTCTTTCCAGCAGTGGTGCTGTCCATGATTTGTACTTCTGGCCATTTAGAATGAGCATCTACCACAACCAGGTACATGTGTCCTTCAAACGGACCAGCAAAATCCACATGGATTCTCTCCCACGGACTTGAGGGCCAAACCCAAGGATGCAGAGGGGCCAAACTTGGCTCTCTCTGTAACTGCTGACAGGAGTGACATGATTTCACCAGAAGTTCAATCTGGGAATCAATGTTAGGCCACCACACATAACTTCGTGCCAAACTTTTCATTCTCACCACCCCAGGGTGAGCGGTGTGCAGCTCCTGCAGCACGCACGAACGAAACTTGTGTGGCACCACAACACGACTACCCCACATCAGACATCCTTGTTGTATTGTGAGCTCATCCCTACGTAGCAGGAAAGGCGTCAACTCCTCAGCATCTCTGGCAGCAGGAAAACACCCTGTTGCAACCATCTCCATCACTCTAGACAGGACAGGGTCAGACATGGTCTCTCGTCTAATCTCAGAGCTGCTAATCGGCAGAGTCTAACTGAGCTGCCATCAGAAACACCTGCACCGTGTCAGTCTTTGTTTCTTCTGAGTGTGGAAGGGGCAATCGGGATAGACCATCTGCATTAGCATGAGCCTCACCTTTGCGGTACTCAATGGTGTACTCATGCGCCGACAACAACAAAGCCCAACGTTGCATTCTAGCAGCAGCCATAGATGGAATGCTTTTCTGAGGACTCAGAATAGAAGTCAGAGGCCGGTGATCCGTAAGCAGAGTGAACTTGTTACCATACAGGTACTGATGGAACTTACGGACCCCAAAACTATCCCCAGAGCCTCTCTCTCCAGCTGTGCATAATTTTGCTCTGCCTTGCTTAAAGTTCTGGAAGCGAATGCTATAGGTTTTCTGCACCATCTGGCATCACATGTGAGAGCACCGCCCCCACTCCGTAAGGCGAAGCATCACAAGCCAAACGAAGCGGAAGTTTCGCATTGTAGTGCGTTAACACATCCTGCGAGACCAGCCTCGCCTTCGCTTTTCCAAATGCTGACTCACACGCTTTTGACCACGTCCATTTGTGACCCTTTTGTAGCAAGGCATTCAAAGGTTTCAGAACCGTAGCGAGGTCAGGAATGAAACGTCCGTAGTAGTTAATCATTCCCAAAAAAGAACGAAGCTGCCCCACGTTGCTGGGTGTAGGTGCCTCCACAATAGCACGCACTTTTTCAGGTGACTTGTGGAGTCCTGCAGCATCGATAATGTGACCCAGGTACTCCACAGAGTCCTGGAAAAACAAACATTTGTCCTGCTTTACATGCAAACCATACTCCTTTAACCTTCTCAACACTGCATCTAATGCTCTCAGATGAGTCGCTTCATCTGGTCCACTGACCAAAATATCATCTAAGTAACAGTGGGTAAAAGGAAGTCCCAAGAGCACCTGATCCATGGCTTTCTGAAACAACGCGGGCGCCGAAGCAATCCCAAACGGCAAACGGTTGAAACAGAATAACCCCTTTTCAGTAGAAATGGTCAGCAGCTCTTTTGACTCCTCCTCCACTTCCATCTGCAAGTAAGCATTTGACAGATCCAGTTTGCTGAAGCGTTGACCTCCAGCCAATGATGCAAACAAATCCTCAATGTGTGGAATTGGGTATTTGTCTACACAGAGAACTGGATTGATGGTGACTTTAAAATCTCCGCAAAGTCTCACTGAGCCGTCTTTCTTACTGACTGGTACCACCGGTGTGGCCCAGTTACTGTGATCGACAGGAGAAATGACACCCAGTTTAACCAATCGTGTCAGTTCAGCTTCCACCTTTGGTCGAAGAGCATAAGGCACCTTACGTGGGGGGCAAAACTTGGGCACACAGTCATCCTTAAGAGTCACTCTAGCCTTAATTCCTTTCAACCTGCCCAAATCAGTAGAGAAAACTGCAGCATGTCTCTTTAACACACATTGTAAGCTGTCTTTGTCACCTTGATCCACCATCAGCACCGACTTCAAATCTTTCCAGTTCAGCCTAATGGCTCTGAGCCACTCTCTACCAAACAGTGGTGGAGCGTCAACCTTCACAACATACAACGGCAGGGTTGCTGATTGGTTATTTAACCTTACTTCCACTTTAATGACACCCTCAGGTGCAAGAGGCTCTCCTGTGTATGTTTTCAAGACTACATCCGTGGACTGCAGCGGCACCTGCTTCAGTTTGGTTTCATACAGTCCCACAGGAATCAAAGACACTGCAGCCCCTGTGTCCAGCTCCATCTCCATTTCTTGTCCATTTACTGTAGGCAACACTGTGATCCGACTGTATTTCTTATCATTGGTAACAGAGTTCAGTGCTAAATCTTCATCAGTGTGACTTTCAATTTCTTCACTTTCACCCTCATTTGCATCAACATAGTACACTCTCTTCTTATCTTTAGCTTTGTATTTGGGAGTTTTACTTTTAAACACATGTTTACTCACTTTTTGTTTCATTGCGTTTTCTGAGAAACCTTTGCTCTTACACATACGACCAATGTGACCCTTATTTCCACATTGGTGACAGTCACGATCCTTGTACCAGCAGTCGTCCTCTGCATGGTTTGTTTTTCCACACCTTCTGCACTTCACCGTTGGTTTCTGGGAAATCACTGCATTCACTTTCAGCGAGCCACTCAGCAGCTGTGCATCCCGAGCCACTGTCTCTGCTGCCACCGCCATGTTGACTGCCTTCTGGAAAGTCAGGTTATCTTCGGTCAGCAGACGCTTCTGCACGGTCTCCCCCTTCAGGCCGCACACGAATCTGTCCCGCAGCGCGTCCTCCAAATACGCGCCAAACTCACAATGTTCAGAAAGTCTCTTCAAAACAGCCACGTACTGCGACACCGACTCTCCTTCCTCCTGATTCCGCTTGTGGAATCTGAACCGCTCTGCAATCACCAGCGGTTTCGGAGCAAAATGATTCCGCAGAACATCGGTTATATCCTTATACGTCATGTCGCCAGGCTTCACCGGAGCAATCAAACTGCGCAGTAATCCGTACGTCTTCGGACCCAGCACACTCAGCAACACTGGGACTTTCTTGGCGTCCGCGATGCCGTTAGCATGAATGAAATGCTCAAACCTCTCAATATACGTCGTCCAATGCTCCCCGGACTCTTCAAACGGATCCATGTGTCCAATCATTCCAGCCATGATGTATCAGTCTTCCTTGACGAGCAATCTCGGTCCCGAAGACACGTGCAGCAGCCAAAACTCCGCTAGCTCATTAGCTAACCGTCTTTGCAGCGTGGACGTCCGTCAGTCACCAATACGTTGCGTAACTGTCACCTCCGTCGCTCAGCAGACACTGGAGTCACACCTCGTCGCCAAAATATGTTGTGTTTGTGGCCTTTTTGTGCTGCATTAAACATACATCAGACGGACTTCGTTCTCAACGTCGATTTATTCAAACTCAGTTTTTCCATTCAACGTGCTGGCTTCTTCTGCGTATTACAGTCCCAACAGAACAGTTCCTGATAACCAAGCGCCCTCTATTGGTCGCCAATATAATTACAGTTGTAACACATAACACCGGCCATGCGAACAAAGCTCCTGCTCCGTCATAAAGACCAGACAGCCCTCAGTAAGGCTCCCCGGACCCCGTACTCCCAGAGCACCCTCCACAGGACACTGCAAGGTACGTGTGGTTGAACACCTTCTCCAAATCAACAAAACACATATGGACCGGACAAACAACTCCCAAGAACCCTTCAGCACCCTAAAAAGGGTATAGAGCAAGTTCACCGTTTCACAACAAAGATGGAAACTGTTCTGAACTCAGATGAACTCTTCTCTTTAGTACCATGGCATACACTTCCCAAGAAAAGCTGAGGAGTGTTATTCCCCAGCACTTAGAACACACCCTCCGACCCCCCTCCCTCAATAAGGAAAACCACCACCCATGGATATTTTTTAAAAATCTAATTTTTATTTTATTTTTTTGATTTGAAAAAAAGGGGAATTGTCAACCAATCCAAATTTAACTAAAAAAAAATAATAATAATTTCAACTTTAACATCTAAAATATTCTAATAAAACAACGCAGACAATTATATCTAAAAAGGAAAATATTTATTTTAAATGAGAAGGCTGATGGTGCAGACAATGACATATATTAATGATATATATTACTCATTTGGTGCAGATTAATGACATAAATCACATGTGACGAAATCAAAGCCCTGGGGCCAAATCCGGCCCGTCCAGCAACAATATCTGGCCCACCAGATCATTTTTTGTTATTGTCATTTTCGACTCCATATTGTGGTGGGAACATATACAAAACTACACTATGACTATGAAAATTGAAAGATCAGTTATAATGATCTATGGCTTTCTTTTAGACATGAATATAGCATTTTACATCACAAGTGTGTCATCATTCTCTGCTTCTCTCTCACTTATCGTGCAGAAAGAAATAAACAAACCAGACAAAATAACAAAGGGCAAAAGAGAGTAAAACAGCCAAACAACTGAACAGAGAGAGAGAGAAAAAAAATGAAAGATTTGATTAGTTTTTGCTAAAAAGCACAAATTTGTATTTTTGTGTCTGGGCTTTGTTTGTTTTGCTCAGCAGCATGTTCATAACAGCATATATTTTATGGAGATTGAAATATTTTGGGACATTTATAAGTGTAGTTTTTCATTTGAAATTAGATAAAAATAATGACATTTTAGTATTTCGTCTTTTAAAATTTAGTCTATTTCCAATTTCTATAATTCTGTCAATATATATTTTTTTATGGAGGGCAAAATATTTAAAGTTATTTAAGGTTTAAGTAAATTTATTCTGGAATCAAATCCCTGACGTTTTTATTAATAGTCATATTCAAAAGGTAATGTTTAAAAGTTGCTTATAATTATTTTTAATAAATGTGTATCTTGTTCCTAAGGTGTGTTTGCTGGTTGACTTTAACATGCCTGACAGAAATCGTTTTACTTTGAAAATAAATCAATGAGTGGAATTGACAAAGCACTTCCGGTGAGAGGCTGGTGCGTGCGCGCGCGCGCGCGAGGGGAGGTGACAGAGCTCCAGCAGCAGCGGGGGCCGGCCCTGGGCTGGTCTGAGGGCGGGCCGCGTGCGCCAGCAGAACTTTAACAGCTGAAACTTTTGACGTGCTTCAGTGTCGCGGAAGTTGCGGAGCGGCGCGCGGCAGGTGGCTCGCTTTTCGTTTGCTGTCTCTGTGAAAGCTCCAAAGTTTTCCGGATCGCGAGGAAAAAGTTGTCTACAGTCAGAAGCAAAGATGTCCCACCTTCGCCCCAGGCTGTGCGCGATGGAGAAGGGGTCCGGCGGGTACGGCTTCCACCTGCACGGAGACAAAGGCAAGAGCGGCCAGTTCATCCGGCTCGTGGAGCCCGACACTCCCGCCTCCGCCGCCGGGCTGCTCGCCGGAGACCGGCTGATGTTCGTGAACGGGGAGAGCGTGGAGGGCGAGAGCCACCAGCAGGTGGTCTCCCGGATACGAGCCACCACCGGGGCCCTGGAGCTTATCGTGGTGGACGACGACACGGCGGAGCTGCTGAAGAAGCTCAACCTGCAGTGCCGAAAGGAATTCGTCACGGAGGGGATCCCCGTGCCCGGCCGGGACAGCGACTCGGACCGCGGCGACGCCCACAGCAACGGCACCCCGAGGGAGGCGAGCCCGGTCCCGCATGAGAACGGGGACACCTCCTCGGAGCGGTCGGGGAGGCTGAGTATCAGCTCCAGCATCAAGGTGTGTGACCAGTCCGGCTTTATTTATGAATGAGGACATCTCTGCAAACGATTCTACTAATTCTGATTAAATTAATCCGAGGTTAACTAACTGCAAGGAGCTGACGAATCTGTCCCCACAGTTTCTTTTTCATTTTACAGTTTATTACTTTCACAACCGTGCATTAAGGTAGCCCAGGGGTCCACTTTTATCTCTCCTTAACCAAACATAAAATAAGTCAGGAAGACTGCTGATCCAGCCTTGTTGACGCTAATCGCTGCCTAATAACCAAAACCACCCAAAGAAAACATATAAACAAAGCCCACAAACAAAGACTACCAAAGTCCAACTCCAAACTAAAATAACAAAACCCAGCAGGGTAAGACTGCTGAGGATGAAGAGGGGAAAATAAATAAATATTAAAGAAAAAGAAATAGCAATTTTTAAATCAAATTAGCATTTATTTAATTTTAGATTAGTTACATTAATAAATTAATGGTTGAGGAGCATATAGATGATAAACTATGTAGGTTTTTACTTCTCTGTTGAACTGAAGACGTCTACCTCCAGAATAAACAGATTTTATATGCAAAGCTAAACTTTGGCAAAAAGTTTGAACTTTTATGATTTCATATTATCTTGTGCTGCACTGAACATCTTTTATTTTTTTAAATAAGTTATTTGAGCTTCTGTCAAACATTAGAAAAAAATCAATCAATATTTTTGAGAGATGCTAGGTTCTTGTTATATTTTTGCTTTTGTTCGTGCCAAAAAAAGACATTTCATATTATTTAAAAAAAAAAAAGTCATGAATGCAAATCCAAGTTTCTTAAAGGCTAAAGTAAAACTTTGCGGCTCCTTCTTGGTTTTGATCAGTAGAAAATGAGTCTAAAGGGTCTTTTACCGTTAAAGGTTGCAGACTCCTATCCTACACCATCAGAAAAATGATGAGAAACACATTTTTCATCAAAGTGGATCTTTTTAAGAAGCAACATGACAAATAATTGTATCTAACATGAATGCTTAAAAAACTCCCCGCATAAATGCAACATGACTTTTTGCTTAGGGAAATTTCCAGAACTGATCCACCTTAAGAAGTTGGTTACATCATCATCAGAGGATAGTTCAGCTTTTATCTGTAGCAGAGATAACAGACTGCAAACGTTATCTCTGCTCAGGCGAAACTTCACTTAGATTATCATTAAATAATCTAATCTTCCACAATACTTTTCCTTTGGTGCTTCATGAACATTTTCCTTTTTTCCCAATTTTCATTTTCTGTGTAACAAACGTATCTAACTCATGCTCCCTTTTGGGAATTGATGCAGAACATTTAAGGCCATCATGAAGCTTTTCATTTCCTAACACTCTAGGGAGAACTTCAATACGGTGGCCTTGAAGTACAAATCACATCAACTCACTTAATGCAAAAGCAAATCAGAAATTATCATCCAGTCAGCCATGTTCCATGATACTTACTTTTTTTTCGGTTTCATTTTCCAACATTTCATTTAGACTTCTGGAAACTACTTTTGTTTTCTAAAATGTTTCATTTTTATTTTATTTCATTCTTTTATAATTGTGTTTTGGTTTCTGGAATACGGTTTTGTGTTGATGTGATTTGCACTTCAGGGACACCGTACTTCAGATTGGAATAAAACAGTATTTCACAAAACAATTTATTTAAAATAAATATTTTAATAAAACCACAATCCTATGTTCGTGTTCTAGAAGATGTACATTATGTTACTGTTTTACTTCAGAATATCTAACAATATGTATCATAACAATATGTTGCAATGTCTTTATATATTTATAGAAATGTTTACAATAGAGAGTTACCAAGGTTTTACAGATTTATAAAGTTTGTTAGTTAGACAGTGATGCCTTCATTTTTTTTTCTTCCATTCATTGTGCCAGAGAGGTTTTTAGCAAACAAAAAGGCCTCTTTTCTTTAGACTTCTGTTTGAGTGTCTCTGCATTTCTTGCGGTCTCCTGTCAGAGCATCAATCATGTGACCAGCACTTGAGCCGGTCTCCTGGCCTGATTGAACAAAAGCTTTTCTAGGTGTAACACTTTGACTTTTCAACACCTTATTCTGAAATGGGTCTTTTTGTTAAATCACTTCTAAGAAAGTCTATTTTTTTTAGATGTTCTTCTAGATAAAAGCAGTTTCTGTTTGGCGATGCATGTCATGTGACTGATTTGGAAATGATCCTGTCATTTCACCTGTTGTGAGTAATCATAACAAACCCCAAGTGATGTGAAGTTCTCCCATGTTTGTTTTATTAAACCCTTCAGTACTGAAGGTGTCACTCTTCAACTGTTTGCACAATTAAAGTCAATTCAAGAGTTTAGGGATTCTGAAGGATTTTAAGATGGTAAAGTGATGCATTATCAGTGCAAAGCTGAATCTGCTGGAAATTCATTAACTTTTGTAAACAGATGATACTTTAAACAATGTCAAACTGTAGCTAAATCTGTGATGTTAAAGGATTAAATATACTTTGGGCAAAAAACTAACAAAAAAAAACAAACGGAAATGTAAAAAGTTGGTCTAGTAATGAATAGGCCTCTGCCCAAATTTTTGCTCTAAGCAGTGGCACTGCTGTTTATGTTTACTGTTATTAACACTGAATTTTACAGATAATTCCAATTCAATTGATGTCAATATTTGGTCAAAGACATAGTATTACTGATTTCAGCAATGTTGCACAGAAGTGTAAATTATTTGTTGCTCAAAATAAGACTCAAGTTGTTTGTTATAACTGTGTTCAAGCTAAAAAAATAAATGGGGTTATATTTCCCCCAAAAATGTGTTCTTCTATATAATGTGAGTTATTAGACGATTTTTACCAATTTTCGCAGTATTGCAATATCGATATTGTGAGCCACGTATGGCAGCATATCGTGAGGTATCCAGTGATTCCCAGCCCTAGTAATGAATGGGTTACATCCTCTATATTACCAGGAAAAGGTTGAGTCTAGTGAAACATACCCGACTCCTGTTTCTTTATGTTTACAGTTTGTTGTCAGGTTTGGCTTGTCTGACGAGATGATCTCTCACAAACATGTGAACCAGAATAGCACTAATAATGACCTATTATTATGAATGACTGGAAAACACTGAGCTGAGATTGTAGAATGGAATGGGTGACTGCATCTAAAGCCTTTCTGTCGATGGGATTTCTTCATGCAGGAATGTCAGAGGTGGTTGGAAACCCCGCAACACTAAAAATAGGAACTTTCTTTCGTCTTTCTGTTCTCCAAAAGCAACAGGCAAACGCTAAACTGTTTTATGAGGTGGACTGTGAGGCTGTCGGCAATAGATCTGATGGCTGTGCAAAAACCTGAGCCAGAGCAAAGTCTGAGCTCTGATTGGAAGGTTGTGTAACAGACGAAAATCGCCTCATTGTGGAGGTGTTAAGCTGCAGAGCTCCCAGAATGAGTAGAAGTCTCTAGATGATCAGATATTGGTTAGTGTAACCTGTGCTGTTCTAGGCATGTTTAAATTTAAGAAATGGGTCATAGACCCCACGAGATAGCGCGCTGAACTTTTTTTTTCCCCAGTGATTTTTGATTTTCACTTGTGTCCATGGCAGACATGAAATCCTGTCCACCTTCACGCACAGTTTGTCATGGGATTGATGACATGTCAATGTTAGGCTTGGGTCATCTGGACCCCAGAAGATGGCAGGAGGGTTGAGACTAGAGCTGGGCGATATGGCCAAAAAAAAAAAAAAAAATGTATTTTTGATTTAAATCGTTTTTTTTTTCCTCCCTCCTTTTTATTGTTTTAACAAAGGTTACAAATGACAGAGTATTTTTATTTTAACATGTCTTTTGGAAATTACTTCTAAAACAAAGTACAGCTAAATACAAGCTGTAAAAATGTTTATGGAACAATGCAGCAGGTGTTTTTTGAGCTACCACTAGCTTTAGCATCTTTTTAAAGAGAAATAAAATAATCATTCGGCAGAACACTTTTGGTTGCAAAAGCCTTCAAACTAATGTTGCTGTGTGTGGTTTGATGCTCCAAGTTTGAAGTCTCAACCAGTGACCAAAATCTAGTTTTTCACTCAAAAAAATCTAAACCTGTTTTTTTACTGAACAAATTAATACATTATTTTACTAAGAATTGTGCATTTGTTAATTTAAAAAACATTATGTTAAATGCAAACAGAAAGGAAGTCACAATATAAAAAAAAAAACGCAGACGAAAAAACCACTTTCTCCTACGTAACTTCTGAAATCTCTAATCTCTGGTTTTCTATGAATATTTTTATGAAGAGTTTTATTTTCCATCACAAATGAGGTTTTTCTTCTCTTTAGTAAAGCTAAAAAGACTCTTTTACACTCTAAGAGGAGAGCTGTCGGTCAGTCACCTGTTGTATAAACCTGATGGAGGACATTTAGTATTTTCTATAATTCTTTTAAGAAAACAAAATAGCATAAAATTATTTAATAAATAGTATAAACGTTTCTTTATCGTCTTCTAATTATAAACTCAAAACACGCAGAAAAAACAAGAACAGATTTGGTAAAGGAGGGCAAATTGACTGAAAATGCTCTTTTCTTAATTCTTTCTCCAGAGGATTCATATTTATAAAAAAATCATAACAAAAAGAGCTTAAAAACATTTCAATGTTTTGAATATTTGCCACATTATCACTGACAGTAAAGATCTATGATGCTACAAAAAGACTATCAGAAAGTTAGCACAAAGTGGATTTATGTCTGTTATTACTTCTATAAAATCCAGTTCTTATAAATGTCCTATGAATTTATATTGTTTTATTTATCCACCATGTCTTTAAGTCCGCTCCGTGAAAACAACTGACTTTGAACCGTTCTGTTTACATTTATAGACAACACACGGGAACAGCTCGTTAGCATTAGTATCTAGCACTAGTATCGTAGCATCATGCTAGCCTCAGCGTATAACAACAGTGCTGTCCTCAAATCAACGCTTTTAACGTTCTGTTGCTGCTGTAGACCAGCAGCTCTATCCTTCAGTTCGGAAGGGGGTGATGGGTGGGGGACTTCTTGCGCCGCAGGTGTCTTTGTTTTTTTTTTTTTTTTTTTTTTTTTTAACAAGCTTTCTCTCTCTCTGCATCACTGAAGAATCTCCTCTGCTAGCTGCAGTTTTCATGTCCGCGCTTTGCAAGAGCTGACTTTACGCCGGACTACGGAAGCCCGAGAGGGCAGAGTACGTGGAAAATAAAATCTCGATTTAAAAAAAAAAAATCATTTTTTTAAGGTGTAAAATTCTAATTAATCTATTAAATCGATACATCGCCCAGCCCTAGATGAAATTTTAGATACTTGCTACTTTTTGTTTGAAGACCAGCAGCAAATCAGTAAAAACAGGACTGCAGGTTAAAATTCAACTTGTGTGTGTTGTTTTTTTATGTTTGTGTAAGAACATCTTCTCAAACGTCTTCAAAGTTATGGCTCACTATTTGTAACCACTTCTCTGCAGAAAGGCAGCTTTTCCATTTCCGAAAAAGCATATAGAGGATAGATCTGTAGATGATAACAGTATTATTCAAGATTGCTTAGGTACTTTTTTCTGTCATATTTCATCTAAATCAGGGTTCTCAAACCTTGGGGCCACTGAGCAACCTGGGCAGCCAGAGTCTGGCTGAGACTGGGCCGTATGGGGTTCCATTTGTGCCAAAAATAAGTTTTTGCATCCACCGTCTATAGCTTTGGTCCATTGTCTGCTGAACAAGTGTATGAAACATTTGTTAATGTCTATGTACTACTAAGCAATATCTTCTGTGTGTCCTTTAAAACGACAGGAGCTAATGACGCTAGCAACTGCTACTAAGGACTGTTCTGACGACCAGATCCAACAACAATAGCAAATGCAAAGTTTAAAGCATAACATAGCAAATACAAATATCATCAAAGAAGTTTGGACATGCAGAAGATATTGCTTAGTAGACACTGAATTGTCATATTGAGGCGGGGGCTACAAATGGCTCGCGGGCCGTCAGTTTGAGACTCCTGATCTAACGGGTGTTGTCGACATAAATGCAATGGAAAAACAATAATCATGGTAATTTCTATTCTGTGTGCATCCAATACAAATCTGGGAAACTCAAATACATCCAGTCTGAGTATAATAAGGATATGACTATCCTTAATAAACTTGTCAATACCCAGAGGTGGGAAGCACTCTCTCCTCAAAGGTCCTGGTTCAAATCCCAGCAGAGATCCTTAGAGTTTACATGTTCTCCTCATGCATGTGTGGGTTTTTCTCCATCTGCTCTGGTTTCCTTCCACAGCCCTAAAACACGCTTTATTCGTTTATTGGTGACTAAGTTCTCCTTGATGAGTTCATTATTTTGAACTGAGCTTTATTCACCTTTCATGGCAGTTCAAAGGGAAAACGAGTAACAATACAACTTACAGCTAACCAAATAAGCAAAGCAAACAATCAGTAAATAAATAAATGGGTAAATACTTAAATGAATAATTATTGAATAGTGGGGTGGATGTGGGGCAGACGTTGTTAGGTCTCTGGAGTACTGAGCTGACTTTGCTTCTTTTGGGTTCCAATATTTATTGTGTCTGCCTGTAGTGCTGGGCGATATGGTAAACATTGTGTATCGTGGTATAAATTATTTATATCACAATAGCGATATTTATCATGCTGTACCACATTAAAGAATATTTTAAGTTATTCTCTGAAAAAAATTGACATAAGTTTCATAACTTACTATTCCCTGACTTTATTTTTCACACTAACAAAAACATTTCTCTTAGTAGGAAAACACATTTTTGTACAAAAATTCAGCAAAAAAAATAAACAAATTAAAAATGATGAAAGGGAAAAGGCACAATAGGTACTTTTTTCTATCGCCCGCACGACATGTATCATTGCCCAGCACTATTGTAGCCTAGCTAGTGACTGGTCAACTTTCCCTGTCTTTTCCCTAAAATACGTGGGATAGGCTCCAACAACCCCCATTGATCCTGGACAGGACAAAGTTGGGGAAAAAAAGGTGGATGGGATTAAAACCTGCAGCCAAGAAGAACCCAAAGTATTGGTTAAAGAAAATATGTCAACCAAGTGTTTGTAATTAAGGCTTTTGAAGAACGAGGTATTTTCCCTGAAACCAATATTGGAAATAAAGTACATTTTATGTTCCCCTCTTGGGGATGCTGTCACTAATGTGTCACACTAGTCTCAGGCCTCCATTGGGAATCAAACTGTAGGGCCTGTGGTTTCACTGCAGCTGTTTTGATTTGCACTCCACTCCATATTTTGGAGTGTTTGGGGGCTCAGATTCCACTGCCAATATTTTGGTTGTGTCTGGGACAGGAGTCTGTGAGGTGGGGGTGAGAGGGCGTTTTGTCGGGCTCTGGAGTTCTGAGCTGACTTGGCATGTTTTGGGCTCCACGTTGGCCTCCTCAGACTCACTCATTGCCTCACTGAGACCACGGTATTGATCACCATAGAGATCCTGAGCAGCAGACAGATGCTTTGTCTGCAGTGTTTGCCTGTAGAGAAAGAGAAAGAGAGGACTCTCACGCCTCAGAGAAGAGGCTTCGATGACCCTGAAATACATACTCTGATTTAACAGCCACTTTTACTCAGGCTAGAGCCAAGCAACGGCATAAGAAGAGGCTGCTCAGATGGTTAAAAACCAAAGAACTGATAAAAACCTGATTCAGAGATCAAACAACATATAATGACATAAACGGAAAATGTCCAGAAGGCCATAGGAAACAAAACTAAAACAATATACAATTAGTCAATGTTTTAAGTGAAAATGCGGTGTCAGTTTGACTTAAAATGGTGACCTCCACATAAGTCAGAGGTCAATTTACCATTTTTATTTTTTTACATTCTGGTTCATAACATTTGTTAGAATCTGAAATTCAGTATATGGCTGCTACTAACATGTTGATACTCGTGTTCTGCTCCTGAGAATTCAAGTACAAATATTTGCAACGTCCAAGACTGCTTATTCATGATCTTCATAAATATAGTAGAGTATCTGGGGACGACGTATTTTTGCTTTGAAATGCAGATTAATGTTGGATTTTAAGTTCATGAACTAAAACAAAGCCGAAAGAGCAGCGATAGCCTACTGTCACCGGAGGTAAACATATCTTCGTGAGGGAGAACGTAAAAGCAAGAATGTTTGTTTTTTTTATGTGTTCTTAAGCATATAAGAACTTATTAATTGCAACAGATGAACTAGTAGTTACAAGAACAAAAAAAACCAAAAAGAGTATTTATATGTGAACAGGTTCATTTGTTTACCTTTTAAGAGTTTAATTCACAAAACACAGGCGGTACAAATCGGTGAAAGCTCACTTGAACTGAGTTATGGATGAAATAAAACACCCATATCTTCAATTACTGTTAATAAGATTTTAATATCCACAAAAGGACCATTTGTTTAAATGTGCACTATTAACACGTAACTCATTTGTCTGTAGTATTTTATTCGTGAATTGTTGTTGTTGAATGTTTGCCTGTATTGAAACTGAAATGAATAAATCTTGTGGGCGGATCCCAGACATTTAGTGTTGGGTGTAGGAGGTGTACACCCTGGACGGATCACAGGACTTTGGGAGACTTGTAGTGTTAAACCTTCAGTTTAGCAAGTTTAAACTGTACAAGAAACCCAGGTGGGATTTGCTGGTCAACGTGATTGTATCTTTGACATTGAAATCGGCGTGTTGTTAATTTTGGAAGGCCTACTTGTCAACAGGTTCAAGAAGGTCAGTTTTGTCCTGTTCAAGCTGTGAGTCTTAGTGGAAAATCCCGTTTGTTTTTTGTTCCACTTATAGCTTTGAACTTCCAGTGGAGTGTTGTTATTATGAACACTGGAAATAGTGCAGCATTGTTTTCTCTTTCAGATGCTGTCACTTTTTGGTTGTTGAGCATTGACTTTCATTAGTCCTATTTGAAAGAATAATCAAATGTAAAATAACAGACTCCTTCCAGGGGTAGTATGCAGTAAATATTTCTAAGATCAGAGAAACATTTGTGAACTTGGTTTGATGTTGTGACCTTAAAAGGTTTTAATATCAAAATCCAAACTGTCAAAGTAGTGGTGTTGATATTAAAAGATAAAAGCTATTAACAATTGTTCTTCAGAGAGTGGTGACATAGATTGTCTGTAGTTAAAGAAAATGCATTCAGTCATCCATTATTACAGAGTTTCTGTGGAGACACAAAATGAAAATGTCATGCATTTTAATTTCCAAGTTTTTGAGTTATTTCTAGCTAATACGATTATTCTCTACACTGAAGCTAAAGGATATTGATTCTACCCTTTTCACAAGCAGACACGCTGTTCAATAAGAGCTCGACGAAATGTGTGTGTGTGGGTGTGTGTGTGTGTGTGTGTTGGCCAAAGCATAACAGAGATGCAGTCGCAGTCCTTAAGCTTCAGTCCCAGCTGATTGCTATCAATGGTAGTAAGCTGGTGGCCTACAAAAAAATATATAATAAATAATCGATATTCTAAGACCCAAAAAGTCAGTCTTGAGGACTCGCCCATTCCCTCCTGGGTTTTCCAGAAACCCTGCCTTATCGGCTGCTGGTTACCTGGATCAGGTGTGTTTGGCCAATAAGGAGCTTCAATGGCAGGTTGGATGGAAAACATGTAGGACACCGGGCCCCGAGGCCTGCGTTTGGACACCTCTGTTTTGGATTGTTTGATAAAGAGAAAATGTTGATGAATTTTTTTTCTACGGGCATCCTCCAAGCCACAGCTAATGGTGAACAACACACAAGAAAATTAGACAATCAGAGCAGAGTTTGTATGGGCGTCCTGTGAGCACTTCTGTATCACATGCATACCCTGTGTGCGACTCTAGGGCTCACACCTTACTTACCAGTGTGGCTGAAACGACCTAGCAATGAAGTCATTAGTGTTATTTTGGTCTGTTCCTCAATGCTTTTCTTTCACTTTTCACTTTAGACTGGCCCTTATATGGAAGCGGTGTCAAACGCAATCACACAGAGGGCCAAAATCTAAAACACACAGTAGGTCTAGGTCCAAATGGGATAAATACTTACTGAATACATTCAAGTCAAAATTGTTAAAACTTTTAAAACTTAACTTTTTGAACATTAATAGGAATAAAAACGACAGAAATATTATTCAAGAATAAATAATCCAAACCTAAATAACTTTCAATATTTTGCTCTCCTTAAAATATATATTCTGCCAAAATTGGTATGTTACAAGATAACATCGGGCCGTTGTTGATAATAAAAATAAAAAATTATAATAATATAAAATGATCTGGAGGGCCGGATACGATTACTCTGAGGGCTGGATCTGGCCCCCGGGCCTTGATTTTGACAGGTGTTAGTTGGCCTTGTCCAAATGACCCAAATTGATACTGCTCTGCAACGTGACAATGACTTAAAGAAAAACTCTAGTAAAACTTTACTGCAAACTTAATGGAAAATTCAAATTTTTTACTTTACAACATAAAGAACCACAACAAGAAATTATAATTACTGTAAAAAGACACGGTTGTGTCAGAGCACTATTATCTCAGTTTTTTTAACATTGACACTATTGTGGGACATCAAGAGTCAAAGTCACCACTGACATTAAATGCTCTAGTATATAAACTCTCACTCCTGATTTTTGGGGAAAAAGCTGCGGTACTGTACATTATGAATGAACTTATTAATTACTTTAAAACAACTTTTGAAAAAAAGCAAATAATAAATTATTGAAAAGTGCTTAGAAGGCTTTATCAGACCTTTGAGATTAAATGTTGATCTCTGGTTGGTCTAATGATAGAAACTTTTAGAGTTACATCACCTTAAACTAATATTTTCCAATATCTTCCTGATACATATGTGAGAGGGCACATGTGAATATACTGTAGCAGGCACATA
This sequence comes from Oryzias javanicus, assembly GCA_003999625.1. Classification (NCBI taxonomy): domain Eukaryota; kingdom Metazoa; phylum Chordata; class Actinopteri; order Beloniformes; family Adrianichthyidae; genus Oryzias; species Oryzias javanicus. The sequence continues at coordinate 25,337,444 of CM012455.1, forward strand.
TGCAAAAACGTTTAATAAAAGTGTTATCTGCAGCCGACTGATGACCACTCCTGCAGCTGTAAAGGGAAGCAGACCATCATTAAGTCAACACACGGCTGAAGATGCTAATGTGGTGATATAAAACCCGTTGAAATGCTGCTTGTGTGGTTAGTTACACAGCACGGTTGTGTGTCTGAGTGGAACAACGATGTGTGAGTGTCTTCATTAGAACCAGGAGTGTGTGTGGTTTTAACCTCCTGATGCTCCTGAAATGTTGTTTCTGTCAGCAGAGCGTTTGACCCTGTTAGGACTGACACCAGCACCACAACAAGCTTCGTCTGGGGGAGGAGAATTTCATCTGAGTTTGGACATGGGCTGATTCCACAGCAAACACTGTAAACAAATGGTTGGCGTCTTTACCGCTCAGTTAGGTTGTAAAGTCTTGCTGGTCGCAAGTCCAAGTCAGCTCAACTTCAGGGCTGCTACGATTAGTCGACTAATCGATGACTAATCGACTATTAAAATAGTTGAAAACTAATTTGATAGGCGATTAGTTGTTACCTTATAATATATGGAGTCAGAGTGTAGTAAAGTTGAAATATCATTCCTCTTGCTTTTTGGACCATTTTGGCATTTATTAAGATTTTTAGGCTATTTTGGATGTAGCTCATTTATGTTGCATGCTAGCTATTTTGACTCATTTAGGCTTTTTTCAGTTTTTTAGGCTAATTTTGAGTTTAGCTACTATTTCAGCTACATGTTAGCTAGTTTGAGCTTTTTTCATGTTTTTTTTTAGGCTAATTTTGAGTTTAGCTACTATTTCAGCTACATGTTAGCTAATTTGGACTTTTTTCATGTTTTTTTAGGCTCATTTGGAGTTTAGTTAATAATTCAGCTGTATGCTAGCTATTTTGGCTAATTTAGGCTTTTTTCAGTTTTTAAAGCAATTTGGAGTTTAGCAACTATTTCAGCTACATGTTAGCCGTTTTGACTAATTTAAGATTTTCTTTTCAGTTTTTTACGCTAATTGGAGTTTAGCTACTAGTTCAGCTACATGTTAACTACTTTGGGCTTTTTTCATGTTTTTTTAGGATAATTTGGAGTTTAGCTTATATTTCAGCCTAATTTAGGCTTTTTTCAGTTTTTCAGGCTACTTTGGAGATTCACTAATATTTCAGCTACATGCTAGCTATTTTTGCTGATATAGGTTTTTTAAAAATTTTTTAGGCTAATGTTGAGTTAAGCTAATATTCCAGCTGCATGCTAGCTGTTTTGGCAAACTTAGGCTCTTTTTTTTAGTTGTTTAGGTTAATGTACCATTTTACTAATATTTTAGCTGGCTATCATCATCAGCGTTTTCAGCTATCAACTTTTGGACCTAATTTATCTCTATTTTTAATCTTAAAAACTTGTAATTTACTATATCCCCTTCAAATAGGATTTCTTCTTTTTTTATATCAGCCTGCATGCACTGCATTTGGAAGATTTCTTTTGTTTTAGAACTTTATAGCTGTTTTAAGTTTATAGCTGAGTTAAGCTGACATCTGTTGACTTCAGCTCAGTTGAGGTCTGAGCTCGAACACAGTTTATTTTTGTAAGATTACATGTTTTAGATGTATCCATTTGTACATTATTTTTAATACAGTGAAACCATCAGGCCAGTATTAAACCAGATAAAAAAAAAAAATGTTTGTGTTGCAAAATTTAGAATGGGTCATTGCGAACTGAACTACTGGACGTACATGGGCGTCTTCGGTTGTGTGCTGCAACACCCGTGTGTTGGGTAACTTTGGAGAACTTGTGTGAGCGGCGTTCTTTCCTTAAACTTCCTTGAGAATTATTCACATTTTGAACCCCCATCATACTCAAAGACTTACTTAAACTGAAGAAGCTCCAGGAGCAAGAACGGAAAGAGGACTAAAGGTTGAAAATGTCAATTCTTGCTAAATGTACGTGCACATACAAGAACACACACAGGAGCTTCCTCTGTGGCTGAGCTGTAGGGGTGTAACTGGTGACAAAACCGCTTCCTGTTCTTTCAGTCTGTTTCCATGGTGTCAGAGCTTTAGAGTTTGTTTTTTTTTTTTCTTGGCAATTATTGATAACCCCGCGTCATGTGAGGTTGAGCTTTGTAGCTTTTGTTGATTTTATAGATCCATGTTACCTGTACGTGGAAAAGCAAAGTGTTTACAGGGGAGTTGGAAACAGAGTTTGATGTGTATTGTTCTTGTTATTGCAGTCGTCATGTGAACGGTCCTCTTTCGGTCTTCTCCAGAGCAGTCCTTTAGTCCTCAAAACCACAAGAATATTTTGATTCTTTCTTTGATATTTTGGATGGGTTTGGCGAGTTCTGTTGTGTATGATTGCTGCCAAACCCATGGAGGAGCTGAGCCCATTGAGGAGCTCTGGCTGCTGCGATGCTCTTTGAATCTTAATGACGCCTGGACTCAGTTTGAGTTAATTATTTGAAGAGGCCGCTGTGAGGAGATATCTACTTCAGTGCTGTGGTGAAGCTGTGTGGATTGGCAGAATAGTTTGTAGTTTTTGGATGAGGACTGCATTTAGTCCAGCTTTTTTTTTCAGTCAAATGGTGATAAAAGTGTTGTGAAGATGATCCCTGTGGTCAAGGTCCTTCCAAATTGTGACTGCAAAGTGAGGGATAAGATGTATTGTTTGACTGCAGTGAGCTGTAAAGCCATTAACCTTTGATACTAAACAAGCCTCGAGCGATGTTTACTGTAGTTGGTGGTTGTTCCATCACAGTCCAATAGCCGTAATGCAGGTAGAGGGCAGAGCAGGTGCTGTTTCTCTGGATACAACAGGTGTAGTCATTGTGATAAAAGAGGCATGTTTTGCACCACTAAGTCTGGTTCTGCCTAGCTTTTTTGGTTTTCATCTATTTGTTCGTCTCTGAGAAAAATATCTTATTTTACGTGACTTTTTTTTTAGTTTTTCTCACCATTGACTATTTGTAGAGTACATTAAAATCAAAGAAATCGAGCTTTTTAAAATCAAACTATGGTCGGTATAAAGGATTGATCCTGACTGAAAAGAAGTGGCTTTTTGTCAATTTGAGTGCTTAGAAAGTTAACGTTTAGCTTAGCGAACAACTTATCATGGGAAATAAATTGTATGTAGTTGTAACTTTTTTCTTAATTCAGTTACCACTAAACATTGTGTAGCAAAGAAAGAATGAAGCTAAGAAAAAACTTTAAAAGAGAATCTGAACAATCTAATTGGCATCTGGTGGTTTAACCTGTTAATTTCAATGCTTTTTCTGGTGAATAGGGATGTGCCAAAATATCGATTTTGCATTATATTGCGATATTTAGTCCTGCGATTGTTGCATGATTTTTAAGAAACAGTTGAAACAGGCTCGGGGGGTCAAGAGGAACTCCCAGATGATTGGATAATTACAGCTACTGTGATCAGGGAGACAGGTAGGAGTGTACTTGATGTGTCATCAGGAAAGAAAGTTAAGGAGACTTGGTGGTGGAATGAGGAGGTGCAGGAGTGTATACAGAGTAAGAGGCTAGCTAAGAAGAAGTGGGACACTGAGAGGACTGAGGAGAGGAGACAAGAGTACAGGGAGATGCAGTGTAAGGTGAACGTAGAGGGGTCAAAGGTCAAACAAGGGGCTTATGATGACTTGTATGCTAGGTTGGGTAGTAAAGAGGGAGAGACTGACCTGTACAGATTAGCAAGACAGAGACCGAGATGGGAAGGACATGCAGCAGGTTAGGGTGATCAAGGATAGAGATGGTAATGTGTTGACAGGTTTCAGTGGTGTCATGGAAAGATGGAAAGAATACTTTGAAGAGTTGATGAATGAAGAGAATGAGAGAGAAGAAAGAATAGAAGAGGTGACTGTTGTGGAGCAGGAAGTATAACAAAGATTAGTAAAGGTGAAGTGGGAGGGGCTTTGAAGAGGATGAAGAGTGGAAAGGCTCTTGGTCCTGATGATATACCTGTGGAGGTATGGAAGTGTCTAGGAGAGATGGACGTGGAGTTTCTGACCGGGTTGTTCAACAGGATCTTAGGTGGTGAGAAGATGCCTGAGGAATGGAGGAGAAGTGTGATGGAGCCCATTTTTAAGAATAAGGGAGATGTGCAGAGTTGTGGTAACTACAGAGGAATAAAGCTGATGAGCCATACAATGAAGGTATGGGAAAGAGTAGTTGAAGCTAGACTAAGAGCAGAAGTGAACATTTGTGAACAGCAGTATGGTTTCATGCAGAGAAAGAGCTCTACAGATGCTACATTTGCTTTGAGGATGTTGATAGAGAAGAACAGAGAAGGTCAGAGAGAGCTCCACTGGAGAAAGATGATGACAGAGTGTCCAGAGAGGAACTACGGGATTGTATGAGGAAGTCTGGAGTGACAGAGAAGTATGTTGGAGCAGTGCAGGACATGTATGAGGGCTGTAAGACAGTGGTGAGGTGTGCTGTCGGGGTGACAGAGGAGTTCAAGGTGGAGGTGGGATTACATCAGGGATCAGCTCTGAGCCCCTTCCTGTTTGCAATGGTGATGGACAGACTGACTGATGAGGTTAGACAGGAATCACCATGGACTATGATGTTTGCAGATGATATTGTGATTTGTAGTGAGAGCAGAGAACAGGTGGAGGAGGAGCTAGAGAGGTGGAGGAGGAGCTAGAGAGGTGGAGGAGGAGCTAGAGAGGTGGAGGTTTGCCTTATGAGAGGAACCCGAGTGGTAGAGTGAGGTTACAGGGAGAAGAGACAAAGAAGGGGGAGGAGTTTAATATTTAGGGTCAACAGTACAGAGTAATGGACAGTGTGGAAAAGAAGTGAAGAGGAGAGTGCAAGCAGGTTGGAATGGGTGGAGAAAAGTGTCAGGTGTGATGTGTGATAGAAGAGTTTCAGCACAAATGAAAGGAAAGATGTACAAGACTGTGGTGAGAGCAGCCATGTTGTTGGACTAGAAACAGTGAAGAAAAGACAGGAAGCAGAGCTGGAGGTAGCAGAGATGAAGATGCTGAGGTTCTCTTTGGGAGTGACCAGGATGGATAGGATCAGGAATGAATCCATCAGAGGGACAGCACATGTTAGAGGTTTTGGAGATAAAGTCAGACTGAGATGGTTTGGACATGTTCAGAGGAGAGACAGTGAAGATATTGGTAGAAGGATGCTGAGTCTAGAGCTGCAGGAAAGAGGTCTAGAGGAAGACCAAAGAGGAGGTTTATGGATGCAGAGAATGAAGACATGAAGGTGGCTGGTGTTAGAGGAGAAGATGCTGAAGACAGGTTTAGATGGAGGAAAATGATTCACTGTGGAGACCCCTGAAGGGAAAAGCCGAAAGGAAAAGAAGATTTAGTCCTGCGATTGATTCTCGATGGGTTCTCACAAAGTACTAATATTTGTCGTCCTTTGGTGAGACGTTCCTTTGGAAGTAGATAGGGGGCGCACGTTGCAAGACTGGCTGTCGCGGGCACCAATGTGCCTGGTGTTTATTTGAATTATTTAATTTTTGTTCTGTTGTTTATAGGGATATGACGATCCAGTCAAGCTTCGATTCACAGTTTTATGGTCATAATTTTGATTTTTTTTTTTTGTACCTTTTTTTTTCTCAACACAATGAATTAAAGGTTTGCTATTTTAAGTATGTTTTCTTTTTGTCCCTTACATCAAACTGTCTGTTTTCCTACTAACAGAAAGGATTCAGTACAAATAAACAATTATACATAATATTGAAATGATCACATATCCTTTCATGCTCTGTTCATGTTGTGCTCCATGAGTGATGGATAGCTCCGCGCCCTCTCAGCGCAACCCCCCCCCCAACCTCTGAGCGCACACTTACAAATCAGCACAAATTACCATTGACATGCAACGTGCAGAGAGTGCTGAAAAGAGTTAAAAAAAAAAAAAGTAGTCTAAAGGGAAGCAGTCCCGAATGAAAATGGACACCACCCATACGTCACCACCAAGTCCAAGTCCTTGATTGGTCAAAGTTTAACGCATTCAGTGGCTTCACGATTTGTACGTCGAGACCAAAACCAATTGTTGAAACTTGCATAGCGAATTGAGAGTTGTGCATGCCTTGTCATAAACTTTTCATTGAAAAATAGCCACTCAAATCCATGTTACTGGAGGCGATGTGAAGGTACCTTCACAAAAATCAGTAATATAAGTGTTGAGCATGATATTTACCCCCGCTGGTTATTGTTGAAAGCATGGAGTCTGTTGTACACACAGAAATGCACAACCTTAAACCAAGTGCTGGCATCCACCAAGAGCAGACTTTTAATTTTACCTCCTTTTTTGCCACAATCATAAAGTAAATTATTTGTTTTAAACCAAAATATTTAAAAGTTTTACTGAACAAAACAAGCAGATGGTGCCATGATGGCGTCCTTCTAATTCAATGAACTTCAAGCAGTCGATGTAAAAAAAAAAGTTAGATGACGTTTCAGTGAGAATCATACATTTTCTTCAAGCAACAAGGGTTTCATGTACCATGCTGAGTATTTGATGCCATTATTTTCATTTTTAAAGTCTCACTCCAATAATTTTTTTGATCTATTGTAAAATTATTTTTTTCACAGACAAATACAAGTAAATCAAACCTTTTACATATGTATGTTGTAATCATTCAAACATTTACGTTTTAAACTTTTTTTTTAAACTGCAAAAGGGAAGAACTTAATTTTAATTCATGACTCCATTAATTCCATTGATTCCATAATTTTACTCCAAGAACTGAAACACATCTCATCTTAGCATTAGTTCGAACTTTAACCTGTCCAAAATAATACAGACCTCTTAAATTATACTGACTAACCCTTAAAGTAAAAAGCTTCTGTATATTTTTTGAAACCAAATTAAGTTTTACTCTATAGAAAATTTCTAATACCTTAACATAAACAATTTCCTTTCATTTTAAACTATTATTCAAACAAAATAAAGAATTTGTTGGTTCACAATATCCTGTTCTGTTGACTATTCTAATAACCTTTTTTGTAGTTTAACCAATGATTCAATAATAATTTTCCCTGCAGTTCCCCACATCTCTGCACAAAATGAGAGATACGGAACGACTAGTGAACAATAAACAAATTCTTTTGCACAACACATCTCTGAATACCGATGGATCTAGAAACTTTGTGTGTTATATGATTTATGTGAGATTTTCAAGACAATTTCTCATCAATTATTACAAGTGGATGCAACAGAATGGACCTGCTGATTGTTGTTTGTACACTAAAACTACTAGATGTAACGGCTCCATTTGAGAAAAAAACTAAAAGACCATGTGAAAAACACCCTTTTCATCGGAGTGGGTCTTTAATGACCCCCTTGGTGAAAAATCCTTTGGTTTATCAGAATAAATGGAGGTGTTTGCTGGCATTGTGTGATTTTTGATTGAGCTATTCTACAAACCATCAGTTCACCCGATAACAACTGAGTTAATCAATGTTGAAGTGCAGCTTTAGCTACTTTGGCAACAATTGTGCTGGACTTTACCCAGAGGTGAAGAGCTGTTGGTGCTCTGCTTTGCTGAGTGTCTGTTTGTGTCTTTGCTGAGAATGCATTTTCATTGCACACCCCAGTTAACATCTCAAAGCGGCTTTTTTTTACCATCAAACACATTAACTCTCTGCTAATTTCAAAGCTACTCGTCTTTCAGCTTGTGCCTTAGAGGCAGAATGAACAGGAAATGACCTGTTAGTGGTAACACGCTTACTTTGACCTTCAATACTTGGGTGGAAAATTCAAACTATTCTGTTTTACCACTGAAAAATGGCTAGATAAAAGAGCATTCCTAGGATGCCTTTACCCCCCAGTCTAAGGTAAAGTTTGGCATTCTTGCTGAGCTTCACTGCCCCATCACTTATCACTCCTACCTCCTACAGGGTGTTATCACACCCAGGCCTTGGCCCTTAAGGTCTTCCAGTTTGTTGAGAAATAGCTGCCTTGACCCTGCACTGATAGTGATCCCAACCCAACCATGCAGGGGATGCCGACATGTTTGCCGCCTAACTCGCACAGGAACATATTAAGTCTATAGTTTTATTATATTATTGTTTTAATGACATTTCAACTATGATTTTTCAAATTAAGGGCTGCAACTAGATTGAAAAAGTTTTGGTTTCGAACTCTGTAATATTTATGAAGTTGGGGAACTGTGGAGAGAAGAGCAGCTCTCTAAAAGGAAGGAACCTGTAGACAAAACAGACTGTGGACAGCTGTCTAGCTAAACATCAGGTCTTAGAGCAAGGACGTCAAACTCAATCGCACAAGGGGGCCAAAATCCAAAACACACCTTTGGTCACGGGCCGAACAGGAGAAACATTTATTGAACACTCTAAAACCACATTTATAAAACTTTAAAACCATAATTTTTTTTAACATAATTGTGAACTAGATATATAGCATTACCTGTGATAATGCTAGTGTGAATGCTGTAAACTGAATTTGGTCGACAAAGATGCTAGTGTTGATAGTTGAAGATGCTGAAATTGATAGTTAAAAACGCTGAAGATGATAACTGAAAATGCTGGGGTTAGCTGAAAACACTGAAGCTGCTAGCGAGCTAAAATATTAAATATATGACATATTAGCCTAAAACAGCTGAAAAAAATAGCTAAACTTCAAATTACTCTCAAAAACTATAAAATAACTCATGTTAGCTTACAACATACAGTGATCAGCAAAACGCTTCCACAATAAGCAATACAACTTTACAAAAGTTTGGATGTTGTCTGTTTTTGTTGGCAAAACACCGACTTTTTTGTTGAGGCCGGAGTGAAATGGGCGGTGTCCATAAGGATGAAAAGCTTTAGAGATCGAGTCGTCTTACTTCTGGGTAGAAAAAAACCTCACTTTAAATAAAATGTGTGTTCTTTTGTGTGCCAAATCTATTGTACTATCATGGATACAGTTTACTCTAAAAGAATTGCATGATATAAGCCCTTACAGTAAGTAAACTGAATAAGTGTAAACATTTTACTAAACAAATTCAAAATTCATTCATTAAGGTAAAATAGAAAAGCTGTTTCTGTGGCTGAAGGAAAGCAAAATGTTTTAAAAACAATGTATTTGTTGATTTAATAAATCTATTTCCATTTTCAAAGGTTTTAAACAGATATTTAACGTAGTGTGTTATTGTCTTTGTATAAATTCAGCAGCAGTGTTAAACGGATCTATTCCTCGATGTTGCATGACACGTTTCAGGTAGTAATCGAAGGTGTTGTGTGACAGAGATGATACAACTTCAGAGCTCAACATTCCAGCGGTCACATTAGCTGCTCAAACACCTGTTGACTGTCATAAAAGTGACTCCGTCCAAAAGTCCAGAGCCATCAAGTCTTCGGAAACCCACATAATGACTCTCTCCGACAATCATCAACCAGCTGCTTTTATGTGAACCTTGGAATCCATACATCCATACATCGGAGTCGGTGCTGAGGCTGCAGCGGGTCACCTTAGCCATCACCTGCTAAAGAATAATTTACAGACTGATAACGATGAAGAAGGAAATCTTTAATTTTTAATCTATATTTACATATAGATTAAAAATTAAAAAGAAAATGTTAGGATCATTTTTTATTTATGACTGTCAGACTAACTGGAGACTGCACTCCAGAGCTGATTGAGGTCCTGAGCGTCCATCAGGATGGAAATAGTAGAAAATAATAATTGAACAAAAACCACTGCACTCAGAAGGAAAGTTCTTAGTTGAAGAGATGATGTTCACCCGCTGAAGAATAGAGCAGCGTCCAGACCAGACGGTCAGCCTCCCGGTCTACTTTTAGAAACTGTTGGATCCAGAAGTGAATCCGCAGGCCAAGTAAAGACCTCTGTTTGGATCTGTCCGTTCTGGAATAGCAACGCAGTGCAGAGCTGAAATGGATGGAGCGCTCTCTCACCTACACGCCGGATTAGACACTTATCTGGGCAAAGGCCAGTGTGGGATTAAAGTCTGCGACAGACGCAGCCCCTAATCTGATCTCATTATGCTGGAGGTTTGTGAAGATCCTGGTTGTTTCTGACAGAAGTTTGGTGTAAGAAGCAGTTCTGCAGGCTGTGAGGGGACGTTGCATGACTCACACAGACACTTGTTTACAGCTAACACGCACTGACATTGAGGGAGTCTGAACTCCTGATGCTGGTGCCTTCAGGGCCTGAGGCGGCGAGGTGCTAAACGGTCTGTAAAAGACACCGACTGCTTCTGCGTCCTGACAGGAACTCATAACTGGAATGCTTAACTTTACTGAGAACGAAGTTTCAGTATTTAACCTTACTGAACACAAATGATTGACAGAATTATGTAAGACTAATCTGGTCAGAATTATGTAATTTACAATATCCATAGCTCCTTTTTTCTGAGGTTGGTTTTCTCCTCGAACCCAACGCTCTAATGACTGGTCCCAACTGCCCTTACAGGTGAATCTGCAAGTGTAAATGGGCAAACCTGTACGGGGCATTAGGTCGGCCGCACAAAATGTTGCCATAGACCGCTTGGTGAATATGCACATACCTGACCTATGTGGGAGTGCAAGCAACTTTTGCTAAGAGGACCTGGCCACAGACATCCAGATCCCTCTTACTTATGTGTATGATCAGTAAGGAGTCAGTACTGACACCTTACTAACAACTAGAGTATGGCGTGAGGACACCGTACAACACGTATGTATGTACAACTGAATTATTCTAGCAAGTACTTTACAATACACTTACCAAATGTACAACAATGGTACATTCTGTTTTCATAACTTTCTATGAGGTAGCCATACAAGCCATGAGGGGAACAACCCAGTCAACAGAACCCCTACAGCTCAACCCTCTTATGTGACTAACCAACACATTCTCACTCCCCATTAAATCAACCATCCCCAACCTGTGGGCCGCGAACCACAACCACTCTAGTACCAGGACGCAGAGGGCATCCGCACCTTCTGGTACCGTGTCTGGGTCCAGTACTGCATCCAGTGCTGGGTAAGGTATGGTCAGGTACCCTTATCCAGCACTGGAAGCGGTACAAGGTCAAGGGTTTTGATCGACCCTCTACGGGCCTAGACAATCTAGAAGTCCACAGCACGCTTTCAGGTCGGCCTTCTTATGGTTGCATGTGACTAAACGACACATTCTCACTCCCAACTCGTCACATATAGATGTTTGGGAAAGGACGTCTCTGCGTTAAAATACTGTCACTTTTTAACTTTTTACACTTACGTATTTGGTATCACGTCTGGTACCTCGCACGGGTCAAGTTCCACATCTAGTACCAGATAAGGATATGGGACTGGGTCCGGTACCAGATGTGGTACTGGCTGCGAACCTTGCCTGGGTGCGGTGCCAGACGCAGTACTGGACCCGTGCCGGACCAGACTTGTCCTCGGGATGTGGCTGGTACTGGTACACAAACCTCTCACTGTTTGAATGATTCATTTTGTATTCATTTTTACTTACCTTCCTGGGACGGGGTGCTCCCGGGACCCTGCCCCTGGGGGGGCTGTATGGAGTGTGCACTGATCCCGCCCTCTAATAGAGGGTAGAATCCTAACGCCTGTTCTCCTAACCCAGCACCCAGCTGGTAGCCGTTCGGGTCCGGTATTGCGTCTGATACCAGTTTGGGCCTGGTTCTAGTTTGGGTTTGGTACCACGCCATATGCGGTACTGGACTGGGTCAGGTACTGGTTTGGGTCTGGTACCACATCTGGCATCAGGGTTCAATACCGCATATGATGCAGTACTGGACCGGTTTGGTCCTGGTTTAGGGCACTGGGTTGAAGTACCAGTACCAGATGTGCAAAGGCAGTACAAGTCCACGTCTGGTACCGGTACTGGTTCATTAAACTTTGCCAACCATTGATTTTACTAACAGCCAGCACGGCAGAAAATGACGAGTCAGGGAACCCAAAACGTCAATTTTTGACATGGAGGGTCCATAAGCAAACAATCTGTGACGACTCGGGGATGAGAATGTGTTGGACTAAACCATAACGTCATAATGTCTGACCAGGAGCGGCGCCTACAGCTTCTGTGGGGTGATCCACATAACAGAAACCAACAGGAGTTGCTAGACGTTCCGACGTTTCAACCCGGTTCTGGTTCTGTTGAAGTTTGTGTAGCACGATCAGACGATGTCCTCCATGGAGCCAGTTCAGGGTTAAATCAGGGCCGTGAAGGGAATACAATAGAGAATGGAGGGAGACACAATGACTCGATGACTGACACGCTTTTGAAATACAATTAATGATTCAGAGATCCACTAAACGGGTTAATCATCAGTTAATCTCCTCTATTTGCATGTTCTGTCAGAAATGTCAACAAACCTGTAAAATGGACTCTATCTTCTTTTCCATTCAACACACAGTGCAGTTGATTATCATTGTGGAAATAGTTTTTGTGCTTGCTGTCACACTTCAACAGTTTATATGCTCCCAGAACTTTGTATATCAGACCCTCAGTGTCCAGTATGAGCAGAAATGAGGCCCCAGCGACCTCGAATCCAGAACCACATGTTTTGTTCAAAATCACTGCAGCTCCCCTTGCAGTCTGTCTCATCATTTATTTAGAAAAATCCTGCATGTGTTTATGCGGCTGACGGTCCTGCGGCTGACGGTCCTGCAGCTGACGGTCCTGCTGCTGACGGTCCTGCTGCTGACGGTCCTGCTTGGTCATCTCCTCCTCAGGGTTCTGAATGTGCTAACATGAGCTGTGAAAGCAGCTGCTGCTTCTCCCACATCAGAAGAGACGGAATACTTATGTAAATGTGTAGATGAAACACTGTTGAGTTTGGGTTGATTTAGTGAACATATTTCTGATAAATATGTTTCTTTTTAAAAAAGTTAAGAAAAAAAAGCACTGTAAAAATTCTTTTAATTTGATTACCAGGACGAGACAATCAGTGATTTTTTTTTTTTTTTTTCCCAGCATTGCCTGTTTTTAGATCCAGAATTCTGTCTGTGACGCCTTCTGCTTTTCCAAAACAAACTTGCTTTGATAGTTTCTGACAGTCGCATTGACTCGGGTCTTTGTGCTCCTCATTGAGTTAACCTGTTGAAATCAAAAAAGTGTTTTTGAGGTTTCCATGTTTGATGGTTTCGAACCATCTTCTGTTTGGGTTGATAAAAGTAAAGTTGAATAATAACCCCAGATTCTTTCTGTAATTCTTTTGTAATCCTGCCGATCCACTTGAAAGTTTTCCAGAATTTCCAGTGATGACTGACTCAATTTGTCACGAAAAGCTGCTGGAAATTTTCCAGCTCTTGGATTTCATGTCCCGACATGCAAAAGCTGATTTGGAGTGTTTCCCCTGCAGAAGCTGCATGGATTGAACTGAACTGTAACGTTTTTAAAAAACGTCTTCTGCTGTTTGCTTTTTGTTTTAGAATTATGAAGTATTTTGACAAATAAAAAGACACGGATGTGTATCAGTAAATGCGCTTAGAGCTGCCAGGTTTGATTGATGGATTTGCTGTGTGTGTGCAGGACGAGCCGGACGGCCTGCGGCCCCGCCTCTGCCACATGAAGAAGGGCCAGAGCGGCTACGGCTTCAACCTGCACAGCGAGAAGTCCAGGCCGGGCCAGTTCATCCGGGCTGTGGATGACCACTCCCCCGCACAGAAAGCTGGCCTCCGACCGCAGGACAAGATCATCCAGGTTAGCAGAGCACACAAAGCCCACTCCGCCAGAAAGGTGTACAAGTCCACGCTCATGTAGGGAGTTCAGCAACACCTGCAGACGTCCCGGTCAGAGCGGGAGCTGAACTCCCCCTCCCATGGGAATTCTTCAGGATCTTATCTCTTTTGGTTCTTGATTCATTCCAGATTTAAAAGTCAGACACACCTCTAAAGCTGGCCTCTGAGCTCAGAATGAGCTGGACTTGTGCTTTTATTTTGAAATACTAAGTAACGGTAATGATTCTATGTTCTGTTTTCCAATGCTCATATCTGAAGCAGATGAAACATAATTCATAAAATGTAAGAATTTAAGTAATTCATAGGAAAGTATTCACAAAAATGTTCCAAAATGTTGATGATTATCCTTATCTGTTGGTTGTTTTCTTCTGTAAGCAGAGCAAGAATGATGGACGGATGTTTTTAAAGCTGAATTCATGTCATCATTCTATAGTTGACACTTGGAAGGAAGCCCTAAAGCTTCATGTTCTGCAGAAGCAGGAGGAAGCTGCTCTGCTTTTCTTCTTTGTGGTGTTGATTCAGATCCAGAAAATCGGGATGCTGCGTTCAGGAACCATCATGCAAACTGGTTGCGTTCAAAGTCTCTGGTGTTTGGCGCAGATATTTGAGATTTCCTTTGAGCTTGAGAGAGCAGCGAGCCTGCCAGCCTCTAATGTCTGATGGACGATAAACCCGTCCTGTTCGTTTCATGCTTTCATTGTTTCATTTAGATTTTAGAAACCTTATAACATCACTTTCAAAATGAGCTAGAGGAGGAGCTTTCTATTTGAAACACTGACAGGAAAACTAAACAGAAGCTGATTTTACTGCACAACTAAATGTGGAGGAAGCTTCAGTTCAATTCTAAAAGTGTAAAATAAAACCGTCTCAGATCTGCAAAATCCTGACAGAACTAAAGCAAAGTCCAGTCAAGTCCATAAAATACTTCATCCTCAAAATTATTGGGACAACAGCAGATTGATTGTCTGATTGGTCTGTTAGCAGGTGATCAGAGCAGCATTCTGCAGAAAAACAATAGTTTCATTTATTAGTCATTAATTCATTTTAATTGATAAAAGATATGATGACTTGAACGTAACTGCCCCTATGGGTGGATGCGGGCTGTCTGCGAGTGAAAGATTTGGTACATTTGTGCGGGGTACAAGGAGCATGCATGTTCCTGCACGTTTTTACTGCAGTAAGTGAGAGTAAAAGAGGGGAAAATCACCACACTGGACTAAGGCCCCCTTACCCCGGGCTCCGGGCTCCCACGGCAAGCGTTACAGATCTGATGCCCCCCCGCCCGGTGTCTTTACGTAACTTTAAAAGTGCGAGACGAAACTCTGCTGAATACGGTCACGTCTGACCTCTCCGGCGCTCCAAATCTGTTTTGTTGGGTTCAATTTTTCGCCGGCTGCTGGAGCTGAGTCACAGTACTTTTTTTTTTAAGTTGGACCTAAATCATGATAAAAGGCCTGTTTTCGCGTGAACCTACGTGAGTTTGGAGTTTCGTGAGGTCGCCAGCAGAGCCTGCGGCTGCAGTCATCTCGTAGCCAATGGGAGTCATCCGTTGTATCTAAGCTGCTCCTGCGTCGCACCTGAGCTGTAACGGTTGCCATGGGAGCCCGGGGTTAGTGCTGGTCATGTTGCACACTCCTTGCCGCAGCCTGACTGCTAGAAATAAGGAAATTAGACATTTAGGGAGAAGTTTGTGTCGACACCCTTGCAGATCATTTCCCTACCAACTCTGTATCTAAGCTGCCCTGACAGAGCTGGAACGGTTTTGGTCAGTTGCACACTCCAGGCAGTAAGTCATTCCAAGAATCTAACAAACTCGAGGGCCTGCCAGTACTCTCTCCTGCTTGACGCCAGTCAGCTCATTGAAGGGTTGGACTGGGAGGCCCAAACTACGGCCTGCGGGGCAGATCCAGCCCTCCTCCACATTTTGGCCCGGTCCCTTTAACACTATCAGAGATGCTTTAAAAATGAAAAAGAATTCTCAATCTGATCGATCCAGACCCACACAGAGTGTGACGTTTTATTCCCCCCTTCTACAATCTAAATTATGACGGGAGAGGACAGACTATTTATTGGTTTAATTTTAATAATCTTTTTGTATTATTTTTTTCTTTGACGATTACAGAAATTATTCAAAATGTGTCCATGTGTGGCTTTCTGGAAAGACATTTCAATTGTTTAGATTGTTATCAAATACTTCACAATACCCTCACCACAAGTATGAGCAATTTCATGACATCCACTGAGTTAGCTGTACGAGCCTGAAGGAAACTGCTAGACACACCTGCACTCACCTCAGGATGCAGCCACTTCACTATGACCCTCCACAGACCTGGACAACCCAAAAACCTGCTGCACCCCTGGTACAGCTGCATGTGACCAAGGCCTTATGCAGTGAAATAAAGTTAGGGCTCTCACTTCACTGCGTTGATTAATAATATTTACTTTAAGACATTTAAGCAATTTAGCGTGTTATTCTTTTTAATCGCGTTAATCAAATTTTTGCATCGGGTGGTTACTCCCATGTTGCGCACCTGGAGGAGCATTTTATCTCGCTCAAACCATAGTCATGTAGGATAAATATAAATATAGAATAATCTTTTTCACCTTAAATATATATATTTTTTTTAATAAAAACATTCTGTTTAATACGTGGTGCGTTGTCATGGTAACATTCAGCGCGAGTGGTGTGCACAAATGGCGCTCTGGTCTAGCTCTTTTTTTTCTAGAAGGTGGTCATGAGAAGTTCAGAAAACATCATTTTTGAGGTAAAGTTCACCTCTTAGCGCTTGGTTTTGTCCAGATGATAAAGCAGAAGTTAATTTAAAAAAAAAAAAAGAAACAAAGTCTAAATTTCAGTTCCTTTGGTATTTTATTCCGTCCTTCTTAGGTTCTCTTCTCTTTTTCTTTTCCACTTTACTCCGGTCTTAAACATGATCAAAGTCACCCAAATAGGTAAAAGGAAATAAAAATCACTATCGTATCTTTTCTGTTAGTTTGCTGTTGTGGTAAACTGTGGAAAAAGTTATGTCAACATTAGAATTATGCCATTAATAAGAAGTTAGTGTTCAATATATTTTGGATTGCTCAGAAAAGTATTCCCACTGTTTTTTTGGTGTGGTAAATTGGAGAACTCTGGATCTGAGGTTTATAACATTTTTGTCATTTTTTTTAATTGTTAAAAAAAACAAGTTTTTCTTCAGTGATGTCGAAGTAAAAGATGGAAAGACTTATATAATGGAAAAAACTTCATAAAGCCACCTTTTGAGTTTTATTTTCATCTTTTTCTGAACTACATTGTCACAAACCTAAATAAAATACTTCAAAATGAGGCTTTTAACAGCAATTATTGGATGAAAAATCATTGTGAGTAAAATTGATTGGATTAATTTATTAAAGAGCAAAATTAATCAATCGCATTAAAAAATGAATTGCATGACAGCACTAATAAGAATATTGTTGGCCACTAATTATTGCAAATGTTCACCTACTTATGTTTCTAATAAGGCTGCCACGACTAATCAACTATTAAAGTAGTAATAGTCGGCGACTAATTTAATAGCTGATTAGTCATTTCTATATTTTAAATTGAGTCAGAGTGTAGTAAAGTTAAACACATTTATGAGTGTTCTGCACCAAAAAATTTACTTTTTTCATTATTTGAGTCAGTGACACCAAAACTTTATCCTTTGTTCCTCATTACAACCTCATTAGAGAGATCAGGAAAACCCTTTACATCAAACTCATTTTGACAGGTGACCTTTGACCCTATAAACCCTAACAAGTTTGATGTATGTTGTAGGGTCAAAGGTCAACTGTCAAAACGAGTTTGATGGAAAGTATATTCCTTATCTATCTCTCACTTAATTTAATCTTGTTTAAATCAGTAACTAAGGACAGAAGCTGCACGATTTATTAAAAGTTTGATAAAGTATCATCTTCACTCTCAGGCTAATGATGGTTAAGATGTGTGCTTTACATCCAGTTTGCGCAAGACCCGATGAGTCCAAAAAAAAAAAAAAAAAATCTGTTATTAGTCGACTATTAAAATAATCATTTTTGGAAGTCCTAGTTTCTGGCAATAAAATAAAGAAAATTTTCTCATCCTGAAGTACATGTGCTATATTTATGTGTTAGTTTATATAAGAAATGAGTCCACAAAATGTGACCGTTAGTTATTGTGAGTAAGAAGAGTTCAATTTGACTGAAAGTAACTATTCTCAGTCAGATTTTCGTGTCACTTTGAGTCTGCTATGAATCCTGCTGGTGGAGGTCTGGAGTTTCCTCCATCTTCTGTGGGTGGAGAGTCTATGATTCTGGATCATCTGAGCTAGTTATCTGAGTTGTGGTCTCAGCTATAACAGGACTTTCACCCGCCACTCCCTGGTTCAAAGTGCATGTAAATGAACAAGCCGCTGTGCACGTTTGTGCGGCGCTCTCACGACTCGGCTGAGTTAAAAACATGTGACATGTTATCAACACAGCAGCCTCCTCCTGCCGTAAAAATTACTGACTCATTTTCTGATAATGATTCCTTTTTTAGGCTGGTCCTACTCCGTCACCGCGCCTCTCAGCACATTCATGTGCTCTTAATCATTTATGATCGGCGGGTTAAAGATTGCAGGCGGCTGCAGCTCGGCCTCTCCGAGGCGTGACACCGTGGTGCTGCCGCAGCACTCTTCCTGTGATTAAGGTGATAATCTGGTTCAACCGGAGTTTACTGTCTGCACTCAGGTTTACTGCTGGATCTGTGGAGCTTAAATGAAAATCTCTTTTATTAGGACTTGCTGTTTGTTTGAACTTCCAAACAGGGTTCAGGTGAGGATAATCCAAACCTCGGCAGCCGTATTTCTGCTTCAGAAACTCCCACTTATCTGTTTCTGAGAGATTTTGTGGTTCAAACTCGGATAAAATGTCAGTAAAGTGGGAACAATCAACTTTCCAGATCTCTGTAGTCCTCTATTTCTACACTTTTGTCAGTTACCATTGCATTATGGGTATTCAGTTATGATCAAGCATAGAAAAGTCTTGTTAATAGAATAAGGAACCGTGTGGAGCTGCTTGTTTTCCGCGTTCAGCTTGAAGACCGCTGCTCCGCCTGCAGGTGAACGGCGTGCCGGTGGCGGGGATGCAGCACTCCGAGGTGGTGGCGGCCATCAAAGCCGGAGGAGACGAGACCCGACTGCTGGTGGTGGACGCCGAGACGGAAGAGTTCTTCAAGAAGTGCAACGTCACGCCCACTGAGGAGCACGTCACGGGTGAGGAGATGATCTGAGGCGAGACGTCAGCGACGAGGAAGCTCGACTGAAGCCGCCATGTTTTCTCTCCTCCTGCAGGAACGCTTCCGGAACCGGAGTCCAAGAGGGAGTCGGAGGAGGAGGTGAGTTCACACACATGGACATCAAACACACAAAATGCCGTTGCATTTGCCTCCCTACTTGCACGTAGACTGACTTCATTTCATTGGAAGTCTGGCAAGACCCCCTCAGTCTATCAGTGGTTGATAGAGTTGCTCTCCCTTTTACCTTTGGAAAAGCTCAGACAGGAGATAAAAACATCTTTCAATTCTCTGTGACCTGGAACCCTCTTATAGAATAAGTAAAAAGGTTTTCCTTTGATGTTTAAAACATTGGATTTGGATGAATGCTAAGAAGGCTGTAAATCTCGTTTCACTTACTCTGTTCCCCTATTTTTTTTATTTATTTAAGCTTTTTTTCTGGAGCTGGAGGGAGGCAAAGGGGGGGGGGGTTGACTATGTTTGTATGGACATTACATTGTTTTACAAATGTTAAACTGATAAATAAAGTTAGAAAAAAAACAAACATACACACAAACACACACATGAACTAAGACATGTATTCACAAACATTCATACAAAAATGCACTCATGAACAAACACTCATGCAGAAACATGTAGAGGCTAAACGAAAACATACATGCTTGAACAAACACGAGTGCACAAATACATGTACACACAGATGCACAAACACACACATGTAAACGTACATGCACGCACAAACACACGCATATGCAAATAAACACATGCACACACGCAAAAACAGACACATGCACATACACATATGCACAAACACACATACATATTTAAACACACATGCATGCACAAACACACACATGCACAATCACATGTTCACAAATACATGCAGTGCAAACACACATGCACAAACGCACACATCTAGATTCTAAATATAAACAAACATGCATGCACACACACATACACAAGCACATGTATGTAAAAACACACATTCACAAACACGCGTGCACAAACACACACATGCAGATGCTAAATATTAGCCGACATGCATGCGCACAAATCCACACATGCACATGCATGTAAAAACACACATTCACAAACACGCGTGCACAAATAAAAGCATCTACAAATGAACACAAGCAAAAAACCAAATCCCTGCACAAACACACTCATACAGACATATCTGCATCTACAAACGAGTCCAATCACAAACGCACACGTGTGCAAACAGATGCACAAGCTTCAGAAGAATTTGAATATCTTCATCGGAGTGTCAGCAGTGTTACAAAGGTGTTTGAAACCTGCAGTTCAGCTCTGCACGGATGTAAAGAGATGCAGGATCAGAACAGCAGGTGGAACAGTCTGAACTGCAATAGTTGCTCATAGAAGTGCAGTCTACTGCTTTAAAGAGACAATGAAGCAGCAGCTTTCACATTTCAATCTTTGTTTTGGTGCAGCTTCAGTTCAGTCTTTCTCCCCTTCAGGACTTTGAACAGAAAGTCACAACTCATCAACTGCTCTACTATAACTTTATATTTACAACTTCAAGACTACAATTGGCTGCTTTAAATCTGCTTTTTGACTTTGATCAGCATTTTTTGTTGCGAATACAAAAGCAGGGCATGCTTTAAATGCTGCCATCTAGTGCTAACAAAGCTCCAAAGCAAATTCCTGTTTGTTTAATACTTCAAGCTCTATTGGCTCGTCATAAAAAAACGAATTCAACTTTTCCTTGTAGGAAACATGATGTCCGTAGATGACTGTTCGCCTCAGCAACACGCAAATAGAATTTTATGTAGAAGAACGTTTTTGGATCTGCTCAAAAGACGTCCCAAATCTGAGCGATGCTCCTTTAATGAGGAACCTGCACAAAGAATGAGAGGCAAACAAGCCGTGAGTGAACTGTGAGCTGACCCCTCACCATGGAAACCCCCCCTCACACACCCACTCTTTCAGAGCAGTGTGTCCTGGAGGATGATGGGATTGCAGCAGCTTTGATTCAAGGATTATGTTAATGAGCTGCTAACGAAGGCTGTTCGCATACTTTCACATGCAGGCGGGGTGACTGAGCCGCGGCGACAGAGCGGCCCCCGCTCCTGTGTGGCTTTCATAATCGTCTTTGTTTAACCGTCAGTTGATGGAGTTCCCAGTGGAACCGTTTCAGAGGAGCAGCTTGTGTCCAAGAGGACAGCACGGGTCACAATGTGTGGAGGCCTCCAGGGTCAGGCTAGAGTCCAGCCTGCTTTAACAAAGCTGACTTGAGGAGAATCTGCTGCCCCCTGCTGGACTGCACCCACAACATCATTCACTACATTCTTTCTCAGTAGAAGCTGGACTGGCGAACATTTCAGGGGACTAGGAAATATGAATTCTCCCTCTAGTCAATACTTTTTAACATTGATTTAGACAAAAATCTATTTAAAAATTCCTCTTAACCATTATTTGTGGAACTAAGCATTTGTTTTTTATGCAAAGATTTCCCTCACAACAAAGTATTTCATGTTTACAAGTGCATAAACCTTCCCCTTTTTCAGATCTTCCTCTAGTTTTTACCTTCTGTCTTTATTACATGGAAATCTGCAGTTTTTAAGCTTTTTAAAAACTCCAGTGCTTAAGAATTGTCCAGTTTTTAAGGAATCTGTACTGCTCACTCTTGTGATTTTATTTATTTTTATAGGTATTATATCATGTTTGTCCTACAATGTATGATATGGAAAATGCCCAAAACTCTCAAACTCACATTCAAACATCAAATAATTCAGCAGAATATTGCAAATAAATTAAATTATTAAAAATTAACTACTGAAACTTTTCTCATTCCTATATTATTTTGTCTATACTTCAGATTTTTATTAACCTTTTTACATAAATATATTTATTAAATAATGTTTATCTACGGAAACCGAAAACGGCCTGCCCTACTTTTTTTTTTTTTTATTGTTATAACAAGATCCACTATTTTGCTATAACGAGAAAACGTTTGTTTTCTTGTATAAAAATGACAAAAGCATAGTAGCGGACTGAGTTGGGCCGAGTGGCTGTTTGGGTCCGCTGATATCCGGAGCTCAGAACGCATCATTCCCAGATTCTCGTCGGCACTGAATATTGTCAATCAACCTGTTAATTCAAAGGTTTTAGGGAAATAAAGGGAGGAGGGCTGGTGTACGAGACAGAATGGTGTTTGAGGGGCAACTTTTGTGGAGTGTTCTTCTGCTGTTAAGCACAAAATATGAGGGGGGGGGTGCTTCATTCTTTGTTATTTATCTCGTTATCATGAGAAAACAAAGTTCATTTTCCCGCTAGAGTTATTTTGTTTTCTCAAGTAAATGAACATTGTGGGGGGATAAAGTGTTATATTATCCTATTAAAAAGCTTAACATTAAGAGTGGATTCAGACTGGACACATTTGGTTCCCTGGAAGTGAACCAGAGTTTGTTTCCTCCAATGATTTAGTAAAAATGTTCCGTCTGAAAACATCTAAGTGGACTCTGATCCATCTATCGAGGTGGTCTCTGTCTGTTTCCAGTTTGACTGAGCTCCGGTTCCCTGCGAGTTTCCTCAGTCTGAATAGGCTTCACGCTCGTAGTGGAACAATTGAACCAAAACGGCCCCCGTACCTGGGCATTATGGGATGTAAACAGAGTAGCAGCATCCAGGCGAGGATACAGGCTTTCTAAATTGGTCATCAGAATATAAAGTTTTAATCAATGAACTATTCCGACAAGAATTGCTAACTGCAGGACTTCTATTCTTTTACTCGTTGTTTTGCCTCGCCCTTATTATTCCTAGCCAATGACTGAAGAGATCTTTAGTCATATGCTTGTGTTTACAAGCTTTGGTTTGAGACAGAAATGTCCAGTTGTGTTGTCTGAATACAGGCTAAACCCAATGTTCATGACTTGATCCGGAACAAAGAAAGCAGACTGGAAACGTTTCCAGTCTGAATACACTCTCAAACAAACACTTAATGTTTTTGCTAAAAAAATGTGTGCTTTAATAAACAGGACAACACTGGACATCAAGATGTTCTTTTCAGTAAATACTTTATGTAATTTATTTGAAATAAGTTTAAGAATCTTCTATAAACCTTTGATATTTATTGTATTTGTGAAGTCAGATGCTGCATTTCTGCTCCAGAGACTTGACTGGTGTCATCACTGACTGTTTTTATTTTGCTCTTAAAGGACAGTATTTCCTCATGACGAGAAAGAGATCAAGAAGTGACGTTTTCTTTGTTGTCATAAAGCCTCGTGTGGGTCATGTGTACAAGAGTCATGGACAGAAAACTCAGGAACTCTGACGGTAGTTACTGTTGGTTGTTTTGCCGCACAAAGATGAGGGAAGTCAGAGGCGCCGTGGAGCCTCAGACAACCATGTCAGAGGTGCTGCGGGAACAAAGGCTGCCGCTGATTTTAGCTTCATACCACAGAGTCTGAGACAGAAAGACGTGCGAGGTCGCAGACTGCTGCAGAAAATTCCATGAGCTCACGCTCAGCACAACTCTCACGGTAGCTGAAGACTCGTCCAGCCGGTTTGGTGTCATTCATTCATTCAGTCATTCATCTTCTTAGCCGCTTTGTCCCTTTCAGGGTCGCGGTGATGCCGGAGCCTAACCCGGCTACTGATGGGCAAAGGCAGGGTTCACCCTGGACAGGTCGCCAGTCTGTCACAGGGCTGGTTTGGTGTCATTGAAGCAAAATGCTGTCAGTGGACACAGTGTTGTTGGTATTCTGGTAATGAAAGGAAATGCACAGAAATATGCACTAAAATATTTAGAAAAATGTCATATTAACCGTACACAACCATTAATTTCATATCATATACAATCCATTTATTTCTGAGACTTCTGTCTCATTTGCAACTCTGTTCAAAAATTTGAACTCTGTTCAAAAATTGCTGTTGGAAAAGATGAATGAAATATCCTTCTTTTGATTAAAAATAATTGGCGGTCCGGATAAAAGGGTGTCAGGGTAAGAGTTAGAGACCCTGATCTACTTTATGTCAGTAAAAAAATTAGATAACTTTTTTATTTTATTGAATGATTTAAAAAAAAAAACAACATACCAATAAAAAAAAAGAAGAGGTCAATTTTTGATGTAGGGGGCTTTATAGGGTTAAATAAAACAAACTTAAAGGGAATTCAGAGATTTTAAGACCTGTTAGTATTATTAATCTCTGCAGTAGTTCATTAAAAATCTACAGGGAAACAAATACTAAAGTAAAACTCTTTAAGTGACTTTTGTCTTTCCTCATCTTCTTTCATATCTGTGTTTTCAGGCAGCAGCAGAGCTGAAGCCTAAAGAATCTGTGAGCTCCAGAGCCTCCAGCGCCTCTTCCAGCAGCTCGCTGCAGCAAGCGGCGCCCAGCTCTCCATCCCCAGAGGTGACTGAATCTGAAGAAGATCCGTGGCACCCCGCGGACACGTCTGACCACGTCTGTGTGTGTGTGCAGGTGGAGGAGCACCCGCGAGCCGAGCCGGCCTCCCCCGCGGACAGCCTGGGTCTGAGCATGTCGCTGGCCGAGGCCAAAGAGAGAGCTCACAAGAAGAGGGCGGCCAAGAAGGCCCCGCCCATGGACTGGAGCAAGAGGAACGAACTCTTCAGCAACTTATAGGTTCTCGGCCATCTCTGCGCCGCCCTCCGGTGTTGACCTCAAACAGGAGGGTTGTTGGTGTGAATCTCAGACTGACACAGCTCCTTTTAAACTGCCACGTTGAACAGTATTATAAATGATTTTATTGTTTTAATTTAGGGATTTGACACTTTTTTTTTTCTTTCTGCCTGTAATGTTTCAATGACTTTTTAATGATGTTGCAGCAATGAATGTGTTAGTAAGAGCAGAGGGAGTAACAAGAGGAGGAGGAGCCACGATGACTGCATCAGGGAGAAAATGATTTATGTTTTAACTCTAAAGCTGAGAAACTGCTGTGAAAGTCTTGATCCCCAATTCAAAGAAATGTCTGTTTAAATTGTACATACATGAATGAAGGACTGTTGATTCTGCTTGATTGTTTTTTAACAGCACCATCTGCTGGTGCGACTCAGAAAACAGTTTAACCTGTACAATATGATCAATATATAAATATTGTTTGGATCAAAGTGAGTTGTGTTTAGATTTGTCATCTGCAAGTTTTAACAGAAAAATCTGAGCCAAAAGGCTTTGAAGGCTTCTGACACACGTCTACTTCCTCATTTCAAAATAAGACAGAACTAGAACACATTTGCTATTAAAACAGGTTGGGAAACCTTTTCGCTGCACTCTTCAGGACCCCCCTCTAAAGTCTGGAAATGATTTGGAGTTCATTTTCTACAAAAACCTGCCCTTTACCTTGAAATCTGATCGGCCCCCGAAAGGATTTGTTTGAACTGAAGGGGCCAAAATTGTTTACTTCAGAGAAAAATGTATTCCAAGTAAAACTTAAGATTAGCTTTCAAGAATCTACAATTTACATGAAATTATGTCAGCAAAATATATAAACCAGTTTTCTCAAAAATGAAGTCTCAACTGCAATGACAGGAATCGCTGACAGTATGAAAACTGGACAGTGTGGAAAGGGTTCACTTCTGGCTCCAATCAAATTAAGTCCCCATTTTTTACAATATGCTCTTCATGTTTGAGCCAGCCACCAATAAGCAGTTTGGTCCAAACTGGTTTGAGTCGTTTCTCTGGCATCTATGCATTAACCAGGAGAGAATGTGTTAAGTTCACATTCCAGCAGAAAACTCAAACATTTTGAATGTGAGGTCATACATTTAGAGACATCCCATTAGCCAGTTTTTATTAAAAATGCTGAAACATGAACTCAACAGGTTTAAAGACATTAACAAATGACCATTTCTTGCAGTCAATGAAATGTTGGGCTCCTTGGAGCCACTGGGTATTCATATGGAGATCACTCATGGGATTGAAAAGTTTTATCAAAACCATAATCTAAAAAGCTCCATAAAAAAAAAAAAAAAAAAAAATCCTTTGAGATGAAGATTGATGCCAACGTTTTTCAAAGAGTTTGTACATCCCAAATACACTTCAGTGTATTCCACCAAACTCACACTTCCTTTGAATACAAGCGGTGGAGAATACTTTAGAATCCTGGTTGAAGAAGAGGCTTGTTACCAGCTCAAGGCCCAAACATCTAAAGATTCTAAGAGTGAATATAAGCTTCTGGCACAATTACAACCAGTAATATAGTGAATGCATCTAAAGGACCATCTTTATTTTCTTTGAAGACATGCTGGAATGGAGGAAATGAAGCACAACGCCAACATCGGTAAAGATGAAACTCTAGTCAAGGATTGCTACAGCTGTTCAAGTTTAAAGACAACATTTCCTCAGCTGAAGATGAAGTTCTCACATGTCGATATTTCTCCTGCAGGGCTCTCCTGTGAAAGGATTCACCAGCCTGTCACTCATCTGCTAGAGGGCATTAAAGTGTCTCAGGCACGTACGTTGACGTTACTCTGAAAGACAGCTAAAGGGTGTTAGAGCACAGAGCAACTTTTGGAATGGTTTCCTCACTGGGGCGTCTGTTCAAACTGCCCAAAGAACCTCCCCTGAACAGGAAGGACCTCAGGAAAGATATCCTGGGAATACTTAAAATCAGAATGAAAGTCCTTTGCTCGTTGGAAGCTGGTGTCAAACTGGAACAGGTGAGAGACAGGCTGAACAGGGGGCGTCGTCAAGTCCACAGGCACCTCTCCATCATTCCAGGCCTGGAAGAGGGGCATCTGTCGAGCCTGCATCACGTTCCTGCCTAGAAGGGAAAGCTCCTCAGCAACGCCAGTCGATTGAGATGGAGCTGCAAAAGCAGAGCCTGCACGGCTCTGGACATCATCTGGAAAAGCTTTATAGGGAGAGCCAAAGGAGCGCACCATCCCAACACTGCCCAGTCCAGGCTCCGGCTGCTCAGGGAAGGAGGGGATTGTCACCAATTCTGGGCTACTAATGTACAGGACTGCTGCAGGAGGTTCAGGCCAGACGTTGGACAGCCCCTCCTCCTCGCTTCCAGAGCTGGGTGCTAGCTCAGGCTGTGCTGCGGAGCTAGTGTTTTCATTCTCCACATAGTGAGAGTAACTCCAGGTCCAGGGGAAGTCCACATCTGGTACTATTGAGTGAGCGTCAGGGTCATAGGTCAAGACAAACCCTTGAGGCTCATATGTGTGTTGCTGGAGTTCTAGACCCTTTAAATGAAGGTTTTTTGTAGCAACAATCATTGGGTCATACCTGTGGTCTAAAAAGAATTTGACATGTTTACATACAAATACAATAATTATTTACAACTACTGAACAGGAGAAACTTACAGGGAAAAGCAGCACACCATCCAAGCAACCGGACAATCAAAGAAACCCTGAAAAACAGTGAATGTTATTTAAGCATGCAAAGTTTAATTGAACCATTGTCCATAAAAACAATATATCAAATAAAAACTACACCTTAAAGCAAGCTTTAGAGCCATGTTTACCTCAGAGCAAAGGATGAGCCGCAGCAGCTCATAGAAGAAGCCTTTATCCAGGTAAACTGATGAGCTCATTAGAAACACCTGCATCCTGGCTCAGGTTGGCCTGCATCTTCCTGTTTCTATCTGCATGTGATCCAACACTCCAGTACAAAATGTGGTGGAAAAAGAAGCTGAACGTCACATGTCTACTACAAAAAGAAGAACCTTCAACTCCATCATCAATAGACTTCATAGAAGGTAAAAACTGGAGAAAGACAGAGTGTGAAGCACCACTTTGAACCCCATAGAGGTGTTTATTAGAGGCACAGAATACTAGACCACAATAACAGCTCATGTGGCTCTGCATTTTTTAAATTATTTTAGTGTATAATTATAGAGTGTAAACAGTGCAAAAATGTCTACAGTTGCTCTGAAGTGCAAATCCCATCAACAAATCTTTCAGCTAGAAAACATATTAACCCTTTAACATCAGAGCTCCAGTGTTTATGTTCTTTGATTCACTGTAACTTTTCAACCATTAACACGATAATACCAGTAGATTCTAAAGAAGAAAAGCGGCTCGTCCAGCTGCTCCCTAATCTGCTCCATTCTGATGCATCCACTTGCAGACAAATAGATTCATATGTGTCTTTTCTTTTCCTCGTCTGAGCTGGAATCTGGATCAAAAACTATATAACTACAATGCTCAGCTTAAGTGAGTACACCCCTCTACATTTTTCAGGAAACTTTTTGTGTTGTTTCAGAATCAACATTTTCTAGGAGATACATGATATTTTTATAGTTTGGAGTTCACAAAGTGTTCAATGAAACTCATCCTTGTGGAAAGCTCGAAAATTGTTCTTTTGTACATTGAGTTACTGATTAAATTAGTTCCTTTTAAAGAGGATTTGCAATAATATAACAACAATATTACTCCCTGTTTTTCATGCACTACTAATATCAGCTTGTCCAGTTCAAGTTCAAAGCATTTATTTCAGACATTGAAGAAAAGTAAGTAGAGCAACAAATACAAAAATCATTGAAACAACAAAAGTCTGAAAATGAGTGAGAAGAAGAAAAAAAATCTTATAAATTCTCACCCCTGTACATTATAACAATATATTCCTAATCCCAGTGCACCCAAAGTTAAAGTTCAGTGCCCTAACAAAAAGTACATAATATTACATATATACACATAAACACATGCAAGTCGTTTTTCCACAAACATCCACATGAATAACACAATCTAATTTTATGGTTATGTATATTTACAAATGCTAATGTTATGTTTTGTTTTCTATTTGTAAATATTTATCAATAATCATATTTCTGTATTTATACTTAAACTCTTTTATGTTTGGACATTGTTTCAAGCATTTACTGGTCCTGTTCCATAGTTTCACTCCACATATTGAAACACAAAACCTTTTTTTTATTTGTCTGTGCTTTATGCATGAAAATTTTGTTTTTTTTCCCTAAGATTGTATTTTTCCTCCTTTTTAATGAATAATCTTTGGATATTGGTTGGTGATAAATGGTTTTCTGCCTTAAATATTATTTGAGCTGTACAATTTTAGTCATTTTGATTGTATAAATTGTTTGTTTGTGTGCTCCAGGTAACCTGCTCTGTGAATGATTTGTATTACTCTCTTCTGAAGAATTGAAGGTGAATGTAATGTTGTTTTATAGTTATTTCCCCAAACCTCTACACAGTAAGAAAAATATGGTAAGACCAGTGAACAGTACAAAATGTGGAAGGATTTGTGGTCCAGAACCAGTTTTGCTTTATTTAACACAGAGATACTTCTGGACAGTTTAGTGTGTAAATAATGAATATGAGCTTTCCAGGTCAGTTTTTCATCTATTATAACTCCAAGAAATTTATTTTTATAAATTATTTCAAGTTTCACCCCATTTATGTGCATGCCAATAATTATATTTTTTACCATTATAAATACCAAATAACATTATTTTTGTTTTACTTAAATTTAGTGACAGTTTATTTACATCAAACCACATCTTCAATTTTTCCATCGCCGTCTTTACAACTTCTATGAGTTGCTGCAAATCATCCCCATCACAAAAAACATTAGTGTCATCAGCAAATAAAACTAATTCTAATATTCTAGTTACCTTAAATAAATCGTTAATACATATTTTAAATAATATTGGTCCCAAAACCGACCCCTGAAGGACACCACAAACAATGTCCAAACATTGGGAACAAGCTTGGGGTTGTGAGGGGCTATAAGCTAGCAGGAGAGAATAGAAACAAAGGGATGATGGGACGTGTGGGCAGGCTCACTGTTACAGCCACAACTCAGAGGTGAATTTCTAATGAACTCCTGTTGCTTTGGAGAAACTATGTCCTAGTTTTTTATGTTTTTAAAATTGATCAAAAGATGATAGGAGGAGTTGGGCGTTAATTACTGAATCTGTTAAAAAATATGAGAATAGACACAAAGGTAATTGTTTTTGTGTGTTTTATTTCCCTCAATCCTGTTTTGTGTACAATTCTGTACTTCTACATTTTTCCTTCCTTTGTGTCACTGTTATCCCAGGTTCACATATCAGAGTTTCGCAGCGACTTTATTTTCTGTGAATGTTAAATGCAAATGTTCAGCAGGTGTGCAATTCACATCCAGATATAAATACAGCACATTGACCTAAACCAAAGCACCTTTGGTTACCTCAAACAAACACTAAACTCCAGCCACTGGAGGAAGAGTTACAACTGGTTTTGTTTTGTACATATACACAGTTTGCCTCATACATTTACTGGCATTGGACTTGTTGTCATTGTTTAACTGCTGCAGCATCAAACTGTCTGGATGTTGGATGTGGAGTTGGTTCTTTGCCAGAGTCACACCTTCCATCTGTGGAGGAGAAAAGGACAGATTTCTCTGTGTTAAGTCATCTGAGCTGCAACTCTGTTAGTGTTAACATGCTTGAACACGGGATTAACCAATTGAAGTAAAACTTTTTGAATATGAAGATTGAGCATGCTGAGCTGGAGTAAATGAAAGCCTGAACTGACCTTAGAGTCTCCAGTTTGTAGTTTGGACTCTTGACCAGATCTTCCAGCTTCTGTACTTGTGAAGCCTTTAGGTCATTTCTGCACAGGTCCAGTAATGCCAGGTGAGACGGGTTGGACTTCAGCGCAGAGAGCAGAGCAGCACAACTGACCTCTCTCAAATAACAGGATTCTAAGCTGAAGGAAAAGACAAAAATGTCAGGCCGACAGGATGTGAACTCAGCTCTGATTGGCTGCAGATCCTAAGCTGAGTGCTTTGGTGATGAGGTCATAGGTCATGGTGTCAGGACTGGTTATGACTTCAGCGGTGTGCTTTAACACAGCAGAATTCTTTTTACATTTTTTTTAAAAAACAGAGAATTGTGTTGGCAAGAGCATGGCGATACCACAATATGTGTCCAACAATATGATAAATATTACGATATATCCTAAGACTGAACTTTTCACTTTTGTTGTTTTTAAGAGTATGACTTAGAAAGAACTACCAGAATATTAATATGTCTTTCATTGTAATAAAATGGTAACATTCATTTTATTTAATGATCACAACATTTAGCACTGCAATTGTACACTGATCCTGGCAGCAACTTGGCACGGGGTTACAATTCGGTACCCATCCCAAGTCAAAACTACAGTAAGTAGCACATGTTTCATAACAAGAAAAACCGTGAGGCTGACTCAACATTGAAGACAAGCTGGATCTCACACGATCTTATCGTTGTTCTGATGTGGCGTAGAGCTGCTCAAAGAGGCTCAGTGTCGTATGCTACCAAATAGTGATCAGTGGTTTAAGTGGAAAACAAAAGTAAGATGCTGAAAGATGCTCATATGCTAAACATTCGTTACAGAACCCGCATTCAGCAGGGTCTTGAATATGCATCACATGCCCGGGGTATAGATGGCATTACATGAACTTTGCTGTGAAGGAGTCTGACCTCAGAGTCTGCAGGGTGCAGCTTGGACTCTCCAGAAAACCACACAGATGCTGCAGTCCTGCATCTTCAATTGGGTTGTGGCCCAGGTACAGGTTTTCCAGCTGAGATGGGCTGGACTTCAGAGCTGAGGCCAAAGCAGCACAGCCACCCTCTGATATTTCGCATAGTACCAGCCTAAACTCAGAGAGAAACATCAGAAATATTTGGATAAAAGTTCAGTTATTTATGCCTCTAAGTTCTCGATAAATAGTAGATGTCAGACCAGTGGTACATATATTAATGGATCAGACTGGGTCACTGAGATTGGAGATTTATGCATGTTGTAGGAAAAAAAATGAACGTTTCATTTCCACCAGGTTCCGTGGTCATTCGAAGTTCATTACCAGTACCCTTCCATTTCAATGTCCTAACTACTGTAAATACTTTTCTGTAACAGCCATGCCTTGTCTCAGCCTGTGCAGGTTAATAATGTGATTTACTGCATAAGTATTATGAATTTTGAGGAGCGACTCAGTCTCACTCAGCTAACTTTGTTTGACTTTGTGATTTTCACTTCAGTTGCAGCTAATGTTAACTCATTTTTGTGTTTTACTCTACAAGTGTGTGACTTTTGATGGCTGAGCAGTCCTGTGATGCCCTGCAAACAATTTGTGTTGCCAATCATATCCAGAAAAAAAGGCTGGCGTTATTCGTACTTATTTATGTGCATCCAAGCTAATTGTTACTGTTAGTCTCACATGTTAACCTGACTCAAACCCTTCCTCCAGGGCCAGCACTGACCGCACATATTTATGGACTCATATCACCCCAATTTTAAAATCCCTGCATTGGTTCCCCATAAGCTTCAGGATTGATTTTAATATACTTTTAATGGTTTTTAAATATCTTAATGTTCTTGCGCCTTCTTATCTGTCTGATCTTTTAGTCAAATACGAACCCTCGCAGACCCTAAGATCCTCTGGCTCTGATCTATTAGTCATTCTGACAGTGAAAACCAAAACTTATGGAGAGGCATCTTTTCAGTGTGATGGACCTCGTTTATGGAATGATCTGCCACAGGACCTGAGAGCTTCAGCGAGCATAGCTGCTTGTAAGAAAAAGCTCAAGACCCATCTTTGTAACCTGGCTTTTAGCTAATTTTGCTACTTTGATTTATTCCTTATAATTTCTATTTGGTTATCTATTTTATCATTTTTTATGAATTTACTCTAATTTCTTAATAATTTATCTTAATATTCCTTATTTTATTGTTTATTTGTTTATTACTTTTACTTCTTTTCATTTTTAAATTTTAGTCATTCCTAAATTTTCTCTAAATGACTTAAATTATCTTTAATTTTTTATCTTGTGCTTCCTCATTTCTCTCTGTGTCTGCTGCTGTTCAGCCATTGTGGCTGTGGATGGGGACCTGCATCGCCGTCTAGCTGTGGTGAGGCGGGACCCCGCCTGTGATGTTGAATTTGGCTGGCACTGCAGCTGTTCATTGAGAGGGAGGTCCCAATTATTGGTTTCCAACAACCAATTTATATGCTCAGCCTATTTTCCTATTGTCTATTTCTATCAGCTAGGGAGTGGGTGGTGATAAGGGGGTGGGGGTATTGTAGGCTGGTCTGGGGAAGGGGGCTTTATTTTCATTTAAATTTTTGTGCTTCTATATAAGTAAAGATTGATTTGATTTGATTTATAAAATTATATGTGAACAGTCACTTAAAAGTAAGAATAATAAAAGGATGCTCAGAAGATCATCTCACTACAAGCTTGTTGATAACAGAACTCTGCTACTTCTTCTAAAGCCAATTTTCAGAATTTTAGATAGTCTCCTCAGGTCAAAATGTCTTATTCCGATCGAACGTGTGGCGATGTAAACGTTTGTTATAATTGGAGGAAGTATAAAAGCTTATAAAGACAGGCCCTATGTATTATAAATAAGTCTTTCTCACCTCAGAGTCTTCAGTCCGCAGTCTGGATTCTGTAGAAAACCAGCCAACTGCTCCACTCCTGAATCCTTCACAGAGTTCAGGGTCAGGTCCAGCTCTTCTAGGTAGGTTGGGTTGGACCTCAAAGCAGAGTCCAGAGCTGCACAGCTGATGTTTGACAGCCCACATTCAATCATACTGCAATCAGAATGAAAGGGTAGAATTACACAAAGAAACGTCCTGAAGACATAGGAGTGCTGAGTTAGTATAGTAACAGTCTGACCTCAAATTCTTCAGCCTGCATTCAGAATTCTGCAAGTAACTGCACAGGTGCTGCAGTCCTGTATCCTTCAGGTTTTTGTTGTAACTAAGATCCAGTTCTATCAGATGGGACGGATTGATCATTAAAGCTGAGACCAGAGCAGCACAGCCAGAGTCCGAAACACGGCAGATGTTTAACCTGGATTTAGGAAAGGACAAGGTTAATGAGATCATTTCTGATGCAGACAGGTGTCTAAAAAACCTATGTCATTCATTATTCATATTATTCATTGAATCTAAAAATTAAAGCCTTGTTTTGTCTCCATGGCTGTATACATGATTTGACTTTCAAAGGTTTACGTTTGCTTAAGCAAGTTTTTTTTGTTTGTTTGTTTTTTCTCCCACGACGTCGCGAGGGTGAACTGAGAAGTGTTTTTCTTCACGTGGGTGCGCTCTGAAGCGCAGAAGTTTACATTTACATGTAAGTAATGACTTTTTGTTGTAGCATGACCTTTTTAAAGTTAAAAAAACTGCTGTTGTTATGTATATTCAAGCTCTGCAAGCTCTGCGGTAACACTAGCAGACCAACGATTATTGGTGACGTCATCAAATAAAAGTGATGTCCAATTATTTTTCATAACCGTCCATTTGGAGGGTCAAATGAAGGGGAAGGGAGAAGGAAAGAATTGGGGTTGGGCCTCTGTCTTATTGTTTCCAGTGATCCATAAATGGCCTTCTGGTGTCATGACAGCTGCAGACAGAGAGCTCACCTCAGAGCCTTCACTCTACAGCCTGGACTCTGCAGAAAGCCAGCCAGCTGCTCCACTCCAGAGTCCTGCAGTTTGTTGCAACCCAAGTCCAGCTCTTCAAGGTGGGACGGATTGGACCTTAAAGCTGAACCCAGGACAGCACAGCTGATCTCAGACAACTCACACCCCAACAACCTGCATCAGAGTTTGACATCAGAGTTCAGTGAAGTCCATCTCTGATCAAAGCACATGCAGCAACTGCAGCATGAAATTAGTTTCTGTTTTCCCTGTCATGACCAAGCCATCAAAATGCTTTTAAAAAAAATAAAAAGGATAAAAACTAATAAACAGAAGTGAGTGATAGTTCTCTCTGATCATACTTGAATCTGTGGTTCAGTTCCTGATATAGACCACTCTCCCTTTACAGTTTCAAAACCAAAGGATTCAAATTGGAAAGAGAAAACAAACCTCAGACATTGTTTTGATCCAGCATCTACAGTTCAGCTCATGGATTTACATAGCCCCAAAGAAATTACAGTTTCTCTGTCATTTTTCAAGATATTATACGAACTAAGAATGTCAGTCAGCAGTGTTTAAACTTTGATCAAGAAGTGGAAAGAGAGGGTTTCTGTTGGAACCAAACCACGGTCACAAACATTTGTGCCACAACTGCTGGAAAAATCATTAGAAATGCAAATGAAAAAAGTACCCAAAATGTGGCGTGGACGTGTCAAGACGTACAATAAGGAGGCACCTGAAGTAAAATGCCAAAAGAAACCGTTTTTGCACAAATGCCATAAAACAGCTGCCAAACAGCACAAACTTCTGGACCAAACTTATTAGGAGTGATGAGACCAAGACTGAACCTTTTGGCCAAAAAATGCTACATTGGAAGAGGAGTCAACAAGACCTATGATGAAAATAACACCGTTTCTAATGTGAAACACGGAGGTGAATTACTGATGGTTTGGGAATGTGTGAGCTACAAAGGAAACTTGGTCAAATTGATGGTAAGATGAATGCAGAACATTATCAGAAGAGGAAACTGGAGGAAAACTGTCACTCTTTAGCTCAGAAACTGCGCATGAGATGCACTTGGACATTTCCATTCAATTCAATTCAGTTCAATTCAATTCAAATGTATTTATCTCTGAGGGGCAATTCTATTTTAAGGTGCAGAGAGTGCTCTCAATCAACATTCAAGTTACACATGACACAGGAGCATAGAGAGAAATAAAAATAACAATAAAGGGAAAAAAACTGTAAAATCCTATGGTTCCTTAATACAGGAGAGGTCTGATGTTGAATACAAGAGACTATATATACAAAGAAGAAAAGATATTATAAAAATATTACACATATGTAAATATTTATATATATACATATAAACACAAGATGACATAAAGTGATATAGTGTGTTTGTGATCATTTAGTTTAATTGCACTGATTAGCTGCATTGTAAGTCTGCGTTGAGTACCTGGACTGCCCTTGGTATGAAGGTGCTCTTCCTCCTCTGTGTTTTACATCCAGGAATCTGAAGCTTGCAGTGTGGGGGGAGCCATTCTAGCTCTTGATGCAAGACATGGGAGGGGTCTTGAAGGATTTTGTTGGGTTTTTTTGTTGTCTGTTGATCGCACAGGAGTAGCAAGTGATCTGATTGTCTGCTCAATGATTCTTGAGCAGACTTTAACTATATGTGAGAGACGGTTTTTGTTCTGTACAGTTAGTGAGTGGAACCAGCAGATGAATGAGAAGGTTATCACATTTTCAATGAAGGCATAGTACAATCTGGTCAGGATGTCACTGCTTGTTCCAAATGATTTTAATTTCCTCCATAGGTATTGTTTCTGACTGCACTTAGCTAAGATTGCTTCCGTGTTGGAGGAGAACCTCAGCAGGTCATCAAAGATGGTTCCCAGGTATTTGTACTCACTGACAAATTCTATAGGTTCTCCATGGGATGAGCTGGTGGTCGATGTTGAAGTGTGTGATTAGCTTCTCGGCAAGGAGGTGTGGCTGCATGGAATTGGATGCAGATGAGAAGTCTGCAAACAGGAGACTGACTGAGGTGTTGGGAATCTTCAGATGCTTATGGATGGCTTTCAAGATGAAGATCTTTGCATCATCAACCCCTCTGCCTTCCTGGTACGCAAACTGAAGTGGATCCATCAACGGATTGGTTTGCTTCATGATGTGGTCCTTAACAATCCTTTCCATTGACTTCATGGCCAGGGATGTGAGGGCCACAGGACAGAGGTCATTCAGGACCTTAGGGTTGCTCTTTTTCTCAATAGGGATAACTGTGGAGTGTTTCCAGCATGTGGGCACTGTGCCACTGGACAGAGAGCTCTGGAACAGATGTAGAGACACCCCCCCCCCCCCCCCACCCCCAAGTTGGTCAGCACAGTGCCACAGGGTTCGCCCACAGATGTTGTCTGGTCCTGGAGCCGAGTTCCTTTTTGTCCACTTAAGGGCTCTCACCACCTCAGTTGTGTTTATTGTAAGGGGGGAGCCTTGAGTAGTGAGTGATGAGATGACTGAATTTATCTGGTTGGTGTTATCCTTCTCAAATCTGGTGAAGAAAGAGTTGAGGTTGTTGGGAAGAGAAGTAGAGCTGCTGCCAGGGATCTGGGTAGGTTTCCGGTCAGATGAAGCAGAGTTCACAGCTACCATATTTTCGAGGTTTTTTGAGGTTGCCATGTTTTTCAACATGACATCAATTCAAAACATAAGGTCAAGTCCAGCTGTCATTGGTTCACACAGAACAAGGTGATGGTTCTGGAGTGTCCGTCTCAGTCTCCTGACCTCAATATTATTGATCCACGCACTCTGAGAAGATCTCAAATGCTAGTTCAAGCCCCAGAATTTAAAGGAACTTGACATTTTCTCCCATGAAGAATTGGATGTTTTACCACAAAAAAAATACTGTTGAACAGGGTCATTTTCTATAAAAAATGACCAAGAAATAATGATTTCTTCTAGAGTATGAAAAATTATGACCACAACTGTAACAATAATAAAACACACATCTGTGTTTTTCATTCGTCTTTCAATCATTAATATCGGCAAATGTTCTCTTTGGAGTTTAGCTTATTACAACACAGAACAGACAAGCAACAAACTTACCTTAGAGTTGTTATCCCACAGTCTGGACTCTGCAGAAACCTACAGAGGTGCTCCACTCCAACATCCTGCAGCGTGTTGTTGCTCAGGTCCAGTTTTGTCAGGTGTGATGGGTTGGATTTCAAAGCTAAGCTCAAAGCAGAGCAGCTCAGACCTGACAAGCTGCAGTCCATCAACCTGATAACCATTCAAATGTCTCAATTTTATTAAAAAAAAAAAAATCTTCAAAGGTGTAACAGTTCAATTCAGAGCTATACACAGTGAGACCGCTATGTAGAAAAAAAAGGTTTTCACAATATCCCTAACTTAATGTGAGTAATGTTAAAGTACTAGCCCTAACTTTTGTCTGTTTTTCTGTCTATTATAAGAAAGACGGCATGAATGGATGGACTTCAACCAGCAATGGTATGTGTGTGTGTGTAAAGGCCTTTTAGATTGTTGTAAATGGTTAAGATTCTTTGTGAAATTCAGTTTTGTTTTTTTTTTAAAACAGAAAAGACCAAAAACAGAAGCATAAGCTAACCTCAAAGTCTTCAACAGGCAGTCTGGACTCTGCAGAAACCCACACAGCTGCTCCATCCCCACATCCTGCAGCTTGTTCTTACTGAGGTCCAGCTCTGTCAGGTGGGACGGGTTGGATTTCAGAGCTGACCTCAGAGTAGCACAGCTAAGCTCCGACAGACTGCAGCCAACCAACCTGAACAATGATGAAAACAGATCAAACACGAAGTATTGGCGCTCGGTAGAGGCAATTTGAGCCCATCCCAGGTATTGCAGGGGGTGAGGGTAGGGAACACCCGAGTCGTTTTCCTGTTTGCTACACGGCCACCACGACAACCTGTCCTACATGTTTTCCAACAAACCTGCCAATGAAGCTCCTTATTGGTCAAACAACAACAACAACAACAGGTAATCAGCAGAAGATAAGATCTGAAAAACCAGTAGGAGACAGGCCCCCGAGGACTGACTTTGGACACCTCTGAACTACACTGTTAGTTCAGAGAATGCCCCAGGCAAGACAGAAGGAAGAAAAGGGGTTAGAATCATGTTGAAAGAACAAGGCCATGTGTAGCATATGTCTGCACCCATTCAAACAGTTTAATGTGTCAATAGCAGAGGTACCGGAGATACATACAACCAGGCCTTTGAAGTGGAACAGCAAGACCAGGACAACTGCACAAGACAAGATCCAACAAGTGCAGACGCCATCAGGGGCATAACAAGCAAAAGAGACTACTGAGACCAATACAGATCGTACACTGAACTCTTTGAAAAGTAGCAGATAATGGACAGGAAGCAGGAAGATCTTCAGAAAACTTCTTGTTACAGACTGATGAGCTGGTGATCATCAATAGTAAAGGTGATGATGCGGCACCACCCTATCAAGGGCTCTTTATGAATGAAGGATGTTTATCTCCATGCAAGCCTCTAGAATCTAGATCATCTGTGAAGGAGGTCAGTGTGTATAATCAGTTTATTGCTTTCACTCCCCGACTCTTCATTCTAAATGTCTTGGCTGTCCTACATGCTTGTCTTAAGGGGGAGAGTGCAATTGCCATTCAGATAATGACGCTTCAGATTTCAGTCCAAACAAACAAACTACAAACTTCTGCTCTCCACATGGTCACAAGGTTCTTATGATGGGATTAGGCAAGCCATACTATTATCTGAACATCTTTGCAGAGAATGTTTTCAAAACATTTAAACAAAAAGGTTTCTAACAAATTCCTTCCTTGCTCTGACCTCAAAGTCTCCAGTTTGCAGTTTGGTCTCTCCAGTCCAGCAGACAGAGCCATAACCCCCGAATCCTGAACTTTGTTTTTACTCAGGTCCAGTTCTGCCAGGTGCCCCAGGTTGGACTTTAGAGCTGAGGCCACAACTTCCATGTGAGTCTCTGAGAGGCCACAGCCAGAAAACCTGTCAAAAGAAGAAATTCATTTAAAAAAGTAAAATAAA
This sequence comes from Oryzias javanicus, assembly GCA_003999625.1. Classification (NCBI taxonomy): domain Eukaryota; kingdom Metazoa; phylum Chordata; class Actinopteri; order Beloniformes; family Adrianichthyidae; genus Oryzias; species Oryzias javanicus. The sequence continues at coordinate 25,376,767 of CM012455.1, forward strand.
AATAACAGAGTACCTGACAAATTTTGCTATGTTTTTTTTTTTTTAAACTTGACTAATCCTGACCACAACTCTGCTTAACGGTAGTTACCAGTAGTTAGCAATGTTATGTCAGTCACTTAAACAACCCAAAACCAGTAACTTGACTCTTGATTAGAACTGTTGTGAGCCTCACCAGGCCTTCCTGCAGTTCCTCACAGCTGGGATGAGTCTCCGACGCCCCTCTGGCGTTGCATTGTATCTGTTCAAGTCCAGTTCATCCAGAACTTCCTCTGACATCTGCAGCATGTATGCCAGAGCTGAACAGTGGATATCTGAGAGTTTCTTCTCTGATCGGTTCTCTGACTTCAGGAATTCTTGGATCTCCTGATGAACTAAACGGTCCTGCATCTCCATCAGACAGTGAAAGATGTTGATGCCTCTGTCAGGAGACATTTTGACACTAATCTTTTTCATCCTCTGGATGACTGCCTGGACATTTCTTTGCTTCTTGTTTGTGGGACCCAGAAGGCTTCCCAAGATTTTCTGGTTGGACTCCACAGAGAGGCCATGGAGGAAGCGAACAAACAGGTCCAAGTGTCCAGTTCTGCTCTGCAGGGATTTCTCCATGACTCTGATCAAAAACTCATCTAGAGTTGGGCTGTTCATTTGATGTTTCAGAAAGCCCTCTATCACTTTGTTGTTTCTGCCGATGTAACAGTGAAACATGTAGACTGCAGCCAGGAATTCCTGAATGCTCAGATGAACAAAGCTGTAGACCGATTTCTGGAAGATCTCACACTCTCTTCTGAAGATCTCTGTACAAACGCCTGAGTACACCGAGGCCTCTGTGACATCCAGACTGCACTGCTCCAGGTCTTCTTGGTAGAACATGATGTTTCCTTTCTCCAGATTATCAAATGCCAGCTTTCCTAACTTCAGAAGAACTTCCTTGTCAGCTTCTACAAGCTCCTGTTGTTCCATCTCATGTTCCTGCTGGTACTTCTTTTTCCTCTTTGTCTGAACCACCAGGAAGTGTGAGTACATGTCAGTCAAAGTCGTGGGTAATGCTCCTCTGTGCTCTGTTGTCAACATGTGCTCCAGTACCACAGCCGTGATCCAGCAGAACACTGGAACCTCACACATTATGTAGAGGCTCCTGGAGTTCCTGATGTGGGAGATGATTTTGTTTGACATGTTTGCATCGGTGAACCTCCTTCTGAAGTACTCTTCCTTCTGAGCATCATTGAAACCTCGTACTTCAGTCAGCCTGTCCACACATGAAGGAGGAATCTGACTGGCTGCTGCAGGTCTGGAAGTGATCCAGACTTGAGCTGAGGGAAGCAGGTGTCCCTGGATAAGGTTTGTCAATAGCAAACTGACTGAGGACTTCTGGGTTACATCAGACACCACCTGACTGATGTTGAAGTCCAGAGAAAGTCTGCTTTCATCCAGACCATCAAAGATGAGCAGGAGTTTGCACAGTTCCAGCTGCTCTGTGGGAATCCTCTGGAATGTTGGATGGAACAGCTGAATCAACGAGAGAAGACTGTGTTGCTCATCTCCGACCAAATTCACTTCTCTGAATGAAAGAGGAACCACAGCATGGATGTCTTGGTTCTCCAGACCTTCAGCCCAGTCCAGAATGAACTTTTGCACTGAGAAACTTTTTCCAGCTCCAGCGACGCCACTCGTCAGAACCACTCTGATGGATCCATGTTGGCCTGGTAAGGCTTTGAGAATGTCCTTGTTTTTTATTGGAGCATCATGACGTCTGCTGGCTTTGTAGGCTGTCTCCAGCTGCCCCACTTCATGGTGGGTGTGCACCTCCTCTCTTAGTCCCTCTGTGATGTAGAGCTCAGTATAAATCCTGTTGAGAAGTGTTCTACTTTCTCCTTCTTCTGTTCCCTCAACCACCTGTTCAAATCTCTTCCTCAGACTAATCTGAAGTTCATCTAAAAGCTCAGGGAGACTTGCATCTGCTGAAACACAAGAAAACAACAGAGCAGAAGTGAAGAGCGTTCAACTTAACATCGACAGAAATCCAGTTTTCAAAAATGAGCCCACATTGGAGCCCAACTCACTGGTTTTGGATCTTCCATCACATTGGGGACAGGATAAAGGTCCAGAAGAAGGAGTAAACTGGTTCCAGTATGAGGTGATGCACTTTCTGCAAAACCAATGCCCACAGCTGATGGAAACCGGATCATCCAGGACTTCCTGGCACAGAGCACAGCAGGACAGTTCCTCCTCATGCTTTTCTCTGTGGACACAGGAGAAAAAATTTTGAGAAAAATCAAAGTCACTTGGTAGAAAATCAACCATGAACTCTGGCTTAGAGACATGAAAATGAACATTTTAAAAACGAGCAACAGATGTTGTTCTTGGAGAATTGTTATCCTTACTGCTGGCAAGCATCAAGTCAGTTCATCAAATTAAAGTCTTACTGTGACACAAAGTGTCCTGGGGGTTCTTTGAAGTTTATGGGGAGATCTTTAGAGAGGTCACTCCTAACGGACTCACAGCCGGGTCCTGCAGACTGACCTCGCTGTCTTAGCTGCTGATGGCTATGAAAACAGAGAAGTTATTGTTGCTTATCCGCAAAAAATTGTGTTCAAGAAGCAAAATAAAATTCATGAGACGCGTTATTGAGACAAAGCTAACAGACAAAAGACTGACCATGCAAAATAGAGGATAAAACTCAAGTGTTGAGGATTCTCTCCATGCTCTTCTGTTGGTTTTTGTTGAAGTTTGAATTACAAACTTGAACATTAAAGCTCAGACAACCAATAATAATCAACATGATTTCTTTGTTTATCTATGAGACATGCATCTGAAGCACTTACTCTGAGGTTTCTCTGAAGTTTATGGGGAGATCTTTAGAGAGGTCACTCCTAACGGACTCACAGCCGGGTCCTGCAGACTGACCTCGCTGTCTTGGCTGCTGACGTCTATAAACACAAAGAAGTCATTGCTGCTTATCTGCAAAAACCTCTGTTCAAGAAGCAAAGTAAAATTCATGAGACGTGTCGCTGAAACAAAGCTAACAGACAAAAGAAACATGAAAACTACAAAGACCAAATAAAACACCGGAATCTCTAGAGCCTCTGAAAGAGACAAACTCAAAATCTCCACAAGTCTAAACTGTTACTGACCCTGCAAAATAGAATATGACACTCAGGTGTTGAAGGTTCTTCACATGTTTTTCTGTTGGTTTTTGTTGCAGCTTATTATGTTAAAAAAAAAGCTTGGATTTCAATCTTGAAGACTAAAGGTCAGACAACTAGCATGAATTAATCTTATTTTTGTATTCATCTACCAGAGTCAAATCTGAAACACTTACTCTGAGGGTCCAGGGGCTTCTCGGAAGTTTATGGGGAGATCTTTAGACAGGTCACTCCTAACCGACTCACAGCTTGGTCCAGCCGATTGACCTCGCTGTCTTAGCAGCTGACGTCTGAAAACGTAGAGGTCAAACAAGTCGACTTAAAAAATAAAAAGGTGCTCAAGAAGCAAAGGAAGAAAAAATCATCAAACATTTGACTATGTTTTTCCAAACAACAAGAGAAAAAGCTAGCAGACAAAAAAAAGATCAAAACTACAAAGATGAAGTAAAACACTATATATATATATATATACATATATATGTGTATATATATACATATATATATGTGTATATATATATATATATATATATATATAATATATATATATTATATATATATATATATATATATTTTTTTTTTTCTCCCGTAATTTGTTAAATATGTTTCTCCCAAAAGTGTGACTTGAACTCCAGTGCGACTCATGATTTTATCTTTCCTTATTATTCATTTTTTGGGTGTTGTGGCTTCCGCCAAGTTCACACCGGGCCGTAAGTGAAGTGTCTGTGCAGAATCCACTTCACCTCCAGTTCACACCAGATGCGTATTTGTTTGAGAAGGTCAACAGAAGCCTCTGCTCAGCTGTGGTTCTTTACAACTTCTACGATTTAACGTTGTTCATGACTGTCACCAATTGCTCTCTATCTTTCTCTTGTTGATTTTGCTTTTAGACATCTAAAATCTACCCAACCCCCACCCCTCCCCCGCGCTCCGAAGTTAGCCCATAATTGATCACTGTGTCTGTGTGCTTTTTGTGTGTTGTTTGTGTGTTAACAGTGTTCCTCCTCTTACTCGTGTTTCTTTATTCACGGTTTCACGTATTTGCATATTTTTTCTGTTTGAGCTGTACGTGGACCGGCAACCACGATGCTTCGGGTTTGGTGTGAACTAAAGTATAGTTTATCAATGGTTTTGAATGGAAGCGGCCTACGTTCCGCTTCACAGCACTTCTGGATGCAGTGTGATGCCGGGATTATACTCCTAAGTAACTTTGAGGTCCAAAAAATACGGTATTCCCTAGAACTTCTGAATAGACCGACTGAGGGTCCAGGGGCTTCTCTGAAGTTTATTGGAAGATCTTTAGAGAGGTCACTCCTAATGGACTCACAGCTGAAAGGAAGTTTATAGAAACAAAGGAAGAAAAACTTGTCAGACACACACGCAAACAACCCAAAAACATAAAAAATATAAAGACTAAGAACAGAATCCCTAGAACTGAGACAGGTTCAAAGCTTCCACAATACAAGTGTTGTGGGTTCTTTTCATGTTTTTTCTTACAGCTTTTTACATATAAAAAAAGAAGTATTGAGTAGGGTAAAAAAAAAAGAAAAAAAACTCAAACATTGAAGTTTAGACCAGCAATGGTCATCATTAATCTTAATCCATGTCATTTGAAACACTTACTCTGAGGGTCCTGGGGCTTCTCGGAAGTTTATGGGGAGATCTTTAGAGAGGTCACTCCTAACGGACTCACAGCTGAAAGACAAACATGCTGTTAACACTGCATTAAGTCCAAACCTGTGTGGACTCAAATTCTAAAAAGTAAAAACACATGGAGTCTTTCTGGGAACAGTGATCTTTAATAGGGCTGTAGACTGTAACTAAAATGGCAATTCACAATTTAAGACCAGCATTTTACAGATCAAACCATGATTCTTAAAATTTAAAATATTGTGTTGGAATTGCTGCTATTTGTCTTCTATATATGCTGAAAACAAGCAAAGAACAATAAAGAACAAAATTCATCAGACATTTGACTTTTCTCCAAGAAACAAAGCTAACGGACCAGAAAAAACATTGAAGCTGAAGAGACGGGAATTACTTTTGCTGTCAATAAGTTAACCAATCAAACACCATTTTTTCACATGTCTTAACTGTTACTGACCATGCAAAGTGTTGTAATTCAGGAGTTGCAGGCTCTTTGCATTTACATTTATTGTTTTTTTGTTGCAGTTTTGTATGAAATAAAACTAGTGTGGTAAAAAACATCGAAGCTTAGACCAGGAATGATGAACATTATTCGTCATCCATGTAACACTTACTCTGAGGGGCCAGGGGATTCTCTGAAGTTTATGGGGAGATCTTTAGAGAGGTCACTCCTAACGGATTCACAGCTGGATCCTGCATATTGACCTCGCAGTCTTAGTTGCTGGGGTCTGAAAACACAGAGAGGTCATCTTAAAAACATGTTTATCCAATGGGAATGAGGATGTGTTGGTTTATCTGTTGGCTGTTGTAGTTTTTGTGTAAAAATTTTAGGGTGTATTCAGCCTAAAAAAGGCAGTTGGTCCGGACTGAGTTTGCTTCTTGATCGAGTCCTGAACTTTGCGTTTGGTCTGTATTCAGACTGGTGTCTACCGGAGATTTCTGTGTCGGACCAAACTTTGTAAACAAAACCACATTAACAAAGATCTCTTCAGCCATTGGTCAGCAGCTGTAGGGGCGGGTCAAAACAGAAGAGAAAGATGGATGCGCTGCGGTTTGCAAATGCTTTCCAGGGTTTTTCACTTATTCAAACCTTTTATTTCGATGATGGATTTTGAGTGTCTGTATGACGGCCAGGTTCAACGGTTTACTTCAGCTATGGTACCGGGGATGCTACGACTACAGAAACACGCTAATAAGTGTTTGTGATATGTAGATTGTAGGTAGAATCAATGTGGATCACGTTGAAAGTAGTTTTATGAATTTATCCGACCACATTTAATGAGTTTTCGTGTCTCATCGTTGTGGTTTTATGGTTTGTTTTTAAGAGAATTCTGTTAAAATTACAATAGAGCTGTCATGGCAGCAGCCGGCGCCGTGTAGGAGACACAGATTAGAGAGTTATAAATTTTTCACTGGTGTTAAAATAAACATTCTAACAATTAAACAGTTGGACCACTTACTTCCTTTTGGCTAACATGATAATTAATACTCTACATTTTTCTGCGGCTCACCGATCGCCTGACTTGTTTACATCACGTGAGTACGGTGGCCTTTTTGGTTCAGTTGTTCTGCTCTCGGTTCGTTTCATATTCAAACTGAAGAATCTCAGAGTGAACCGAAGTTCGGTCCAGTTGGAAACTGACCGAAAACCCCCTCGAAAGATGGGTCCGAGAACAGTTCCTGGTCCCGGACCAGAGTTTGTTTGCATGTTATCAGACTGAAACTTTGCTCCGCATTATCAGGGGAATTGAATTCTAGTTCACTTTAAGTGTACCAAATGTGTCCCGTCTGACACAACTTGAACATAGAAGTTTATACCAGTCATCATCAAAATGACTGCTTATCCATCTATAGGAGTGACATCTGAAACACTTACTCTGAGGGTCCAGGGGCTTCTCTGAAGTTTATGGGGAGATCTTTAGAGAGGTCACTCTTAACCGACTCACAGCTGGATTCTGCATACCCTGCTCTGCTTTAGTAGACAGAAGCAGAGGACAGTCAGCTCAGGAGAAAGACAGTTGTTCTGTAAAAGCTTCAATTTGCAGGTCATCTTGGAAAAGCTGTAAAGAAGGTGACTTTCTTTTTCTCCTTTTCTGGTGTGTGACATCAGGCCAAGCCAATGCATCAGAAGTGTTTGTCCAAAACATGCAAGACTATGAGAAGACCTCCAGCATGTTTATAACCTACTGGGTAGTGTACTGGATCTCCATTTAAAAATAATACATTTTACATGTATTAAATATCCTACAGATATTTTGTAAGTCTCATAAGGTTTGAGTCTGGTAGATTTCCTCTAAAGTTAATCTGCTGCATGAGTCTGTCAAAAAAAAAATAATAATTTTTTTTTTCAAAATTTATGTCAGAAGTCTTTATGGCGAGAGTTTTAGACTGTTTCGATTAGAGAACAATACTAAGGTCCCACTCCAATCATCTTTTGATCTCTTTCCTAAATGCTCTTTCAATGTGGATTGTGCAGTTTTAGGCCAAATCAGAAAACCTGTCTCAATTTCTATGACATTCTGTAGAACTGCAGGAGTATATCAGAAATGTATATTTGAGTTGATTGTTGGATTATCAATCTTTTTACATCTTCTTCCATTAGCTTACAGCCCCAACCTGACGTCCAGATTCCAGATTAGACGAGGAAAACAAAGACGATCATGGATCTATTTGTCTGCAAGTGGATGCATCATAATGGAGCAGAGCAGGAAGTTTGCGGTCCATCCATCATATTTTTCACATAACAAATAACTTTTTTTTCCAACTGCATTTTTTCATCTGTTTCTAATTCACAATTTCAATATATAAATTCTCAAAAATGTAATTTTAAGCTAAAATATCTTCATATGTTTCCTCCATCATGCATAAAACCAAATTAAAATACCTTATTTTTAATCAGTAGCTTAAAAATAAAAAAAGGATTTTAATTAGAGTGAGTCTTTAAAGCTGTGTTGACCATGATCAAAAATATTCTGTGGTTTTCATTGAACCAGTTCCCTTACATTGGTTCTGGGGGTCCAGATGGAGCTCTGAAGTTTATTGGGAGATCTTTGGAGAGGTCACTCTGCATAGATACACAGCTGGATGCTGAAGACGGAGCTCTACTGTCAAAGAAAGAGATGTGAATGTAGCGGGGCTCCTGCACGGAAGCTGAACTGTCCTGTGTCCACAGAGTAGTGTTTTATGGAAGTTTTTTTATGTCATAATTCAAAGTATTATGCATTGTTCAATTGACAATTCAGTTTGCAAATTCATCATGCAATTTGAAAAAATGCATTTCAATTGCAATTCATTATTAATTTCAGGCTTGCAAAATGACAATTCATTTTGCAATTTACAATTCAATATTAAAATTTACAATATCACATTTTTTTAAAACAAAATATTGAATAAAAACTAAATCACTTGCATTGCATATTGCCATGGGTTTTTGATGTCATAATTCAAATGACAATGCATTTTGTAATTGACAATTCAATATGTAGTTTGAACTTTCATTTTGAAATGCATTTTGCAATTGACAATTCAATATTTTAAAATGGCATTTCAATACATGGCTTGCTTCAAATAACTTAAGATCTGTTGCATATTAAAATCTCCCATGCTCTGTTTGTGTCAAAACTCATTCCAGCTTGCAAAACAGCGCCCCCCTGCTGTAATGCATTCTCAGTTTTATCCAGGCGCTTCAAGTCGGTCAAAATTCAAATCGTTTTGCATTCTGTCAGACGCTCATCAGGGCGGGGCCTTCCACCTCCCAACATTTGATAAATCCCGCCCCCACTTCCTTACTCAACTAACCAATGGAGTTGTTTGGTGTCGGAGGTTAGAGGAGAGAATGCTAGCTTCTACCTGCCAAAGAGTTAGCTTCTATCTGGAGAACTTGCACTTCAACCGCTGTGTGACAGCACTAAAAGAGATTTTGGAGTGAATCTTTAGGGCTGCAGTGAACTTCAGACAGCAGCGGTCCGCAACCCTCTGGCCGCTGACCGGTACCGATATCGGTTCGTGTGTCACTTGATACCGCGCCACAGACAGAAAAAAAAAACATATGCAGGGGGCTAATTCAATGGTTTTAAGAAGTCTAAATGTTTGAACGTAATATTTGTGGTTATATTTCCCCCTTCACTTCTAAGGAGATGACCAGACTGCTAACTTTAGCTGTGTCTGAATTTGAAGGTGTAATGGATAACTAAAGCTAAATAAAACTACACAACCATCATAAAACGGGTCTCTCCTGAATATAATCATAAACGTGAATCCACCGAGTGTCCATCTTTATTATCTGTGCTTGTGAAACATTGGAGACTCTGTCATCACGTATCCTTACACGGAACGGCGCTGTTTTGCAAGCTGGAATGAGTTTTGACACAAAAAGAGCATGGGAGATTTCAATACACAATAGATCTTAAGTTATTTGAAGCAAGCCATGTATTAAAATGCTAATTTAAAATACTGAATTGTCAATTGCAAAATGCATTTCAAAATGAAAGCTCAAACTACATATTGAATTGTCAATTACAAAATGCATTTTCATTGCAATTATCTACATCAGTAAACTCTGGCAATATGCATGGCACGGAGTCTTTTAGATCGTTTCGTTTGTTCAATATTTTGGTTTGTTTTAAAATACTGATATTGAACTCTGTAAGTTGTTAAGTCTTATATTGATAAGTAATTATGCTATTATAAATAATTTGTAATTTTGTCAAGGTATAGTTAATCAAATGAAATAATTTGAATATTGAATTGTCAATTGCAAAATGCAATCTTGTCATTTGATATTAATACAAAATGCACCTTTCATTGATTATATTGTCATTGTATGTTACCATTAATTATAGTTTCATTACATTAATTTTCTTGGTTTTAAAGAAATTGTGATATTGCGGTATGTAATTTATTTATTTAGTATTTGAAGGTTTATGTTGAAAATGAATTGTCAATTTTGTGCATTGCCTTGAATTTAATAATGATTTGCCAATAATGTTGAAATGCATATTTTGTATGATAAGAGTTGTATAATGTTTTGCCAAACTGATTGTCATATTGAAGCAATGCATAATACTTTGAAATTTTGACATAAGAATGAATTCTTCCAAAATTGCAGTGTTTGTTTTTCAAACTGAAGTTGTCAATTGAATGCAAATAATTCTTTGACATGATAATACTTGAAGTGTTTGCTATTAAAGCAAATTTGGTTCATAAATTTAGCATTTAGTCAGGTGTGTTTTTTTCTCAGAGGTTGATACGAATTAAACAAACTGCAAAGATGCCAAAAAAAAACTCTCTTTCTTTTTTGAATAAGAGAAACCTTTCCTCAATTAAAAGGGGAGGAGTCAGATATAACGTGTCCAACCGTTCTCTATAACAGTTCACTCAACTTAAAAAACCCGTAGAGATACATTCAAGCTGACTACTTATGATTAGATCAACACCTTGCTAATGTAATGATCCTTTTGCAGGTGGGACGTGGAGCGGTCAAGACTGACATCATGGATCGATGAATTAGATCTTCTCGTCAAAACCACACAAAGAAGCTCTCAGAGAAAAGAGAGTGATGGAGCATTGAAGTGTGTTTCTGCCCTTTTTGTTACAGACAGCACACACAGGAGCATGAGGTTAGCAGGAAGTGGATAGTTTGGCTCCAAAATGAGTTTACGCGGGTAAGTGTTAGTGGAAGAGTTAAACAGTGCCAGAGCTGAAGACCGTGAAAGAGAGAGAATCCTCATCCTGTCGGAGCGCCTCTCTTACTCTGAGCTGGAGAGTCCAAAGATATCCAAGCCGCCTGCAGCTATAGCTGGAAATGTCCGAATCGTTTTGGCCATAAAACTGGATCCAGCTTCATCTTCCTCCTCGTCTTCTTCCTTCATCCTCTGTGGAGTCGGTCTGTACCTGCAGCCCCACAGGAATGTGGGCTCAAAGGTCACACAGGAAGTGAAACACAGACACACAAGCTCCCACTCTGCTAACTGAAACACAGAGTCCAACACTTAGCTAACTGACTTCCTCACAAGATATCACATGACTTCCCAACATGCATGTCAACAGGGGGGTGGGAGCTAAAGGAGCTGGAGGACCTTTTGCGGCCAAAGCACCTTAAAAAAGAACTTTCCATGTTTATTTGTTTTGCAGCCTCAATTTAAGATTTTAGCAATATTGATAAAAAATAATTCTGTGAGTTACAACAACCACGTGGAGGCAGAAGATAGGGTCAAGAAGGTGACGATGAAGCCAAACTATCAGAAGTCCTGGGGTGATCCCTAAAACGATCAACACTGCTCAAAGGAATAAAGGGAACACCATAAAACACATCCTGTACCTGGATGAATTGAATATTCTTTTAAAAGTTTCATTCTTGACAGTTGTACGTATTGACAACACACACTTAAAAAATTAATGGAAATTCAATTTATTATTATCAGATAAAAATAACAATAATAATAATAATGATATAGATTTAACTTTTCTGCGGTTTTCCAGATGCTCAAAGTGCTTACAATGTGTATCAATTATTAATTCATTCCTCGTATTAGCCTACTGGAGTCTATATGCGGAATCATACTCCAAACTACAGTCTAAAAATATGGGCTCATCCAACCAAAAGGAAGCTCAGTAGTGGGTGTGGCCTCCAAGTGCCCACAAGTCTTCCCTGCAACTCCTGGGTATCCTTCTGATGAGGCAGCAGATGGTCTTTTGGGTAATCTCCTTCCACATCTGGACCAAAGCATCCACCAGCTCCTGGACAGTCTGTATGCCGTTAAATATCCACCAAAAGTCTCCCAGAAAACATATATCAAACTCCACGTACGCAAGGACCATTCCACAGGTGCAGGACAGTCACCTATGGCAAGCTAAAGGGGTCAATAATCGCCATGAAAAACACTGCTTTAGTATGTAAATTACGGCGTCTTGTGATGCACATATGTGTCACATATGTGCGTTGAATGCGCTGTTTTGCTTGAAGAAATTGGCTATGGCGTTGGATCTTTCCATATCCCTCTCATGGCCGAGGGGTTAAATGAAAATGAATAATGATATGAGCTAGTCATGAACACTCATCAAATTCATGCTAAAACAGTCATCATTCATTTTTAAGAATTCTAAATGAGGACAGGAATCAACTTTGGTCAAAAATGTTCAATAGCTCTAAAGATATTAAAGTTAAAGTCACTAAACTTTCTCACATGACTAATTACCACTTATAGCTATAAATAGAAAATTTGCCCCCACCCCACCCCAGTTTTATATTTGCTCTAGTTTATTAAAACTACTTCACAGAAGTGTTCTATTTAAGTTTTTAATGATAAAAGAAGCTTAAGGAAACATAAATAAGAAACAATACAAATCTGTTAATTCAATTTGTTCATGTTTTAAATACGTTACAAAAGGATCGGGACTCGGTATCGGCAAATCCACCGAATCCAATGACTCGGAATCAGATCGGGACCAAAAAAACCTGATCGGGACATTTCTACTTTGAATGTCCCTCAAGATAGTCAAGTTTATCAGTCACTGTCAAAAGACTGTCACATATTTTTAAAATTTAATTTTGCATACTTTTACCATGCTCAACCTGTTTGTTTAGATTTATTTTTATTTCATCAACTTCTTTTTTGGTGTACTGAGGCTTGTTTTGATTTCTTGGAGTTCTTTAGTTACTGTATCAAATCTGGTCATTGAAGTTTCCATAATTAGTTTTACAAATCCAGAAAAATTGGCTTGCTGTTGATTGAGCATTGATGTAAACATCTCCTTTTGTTTAACTAGAAGAGTTCGTAATGTGGAGAGAAAATAGACTCACTATGATTTGTACGTTCTTAATTCTTGATTTGTGCATAAATTAGGATCTGTGCAGTGCATAATTCTTGATTTGTAACTCATATAATACGTTTTTTACAAAAGTGAAATATTAAAAAAATACAAAATACAATTTACACATGCACAAATTAAAATGACAAAAGCCTGAAACTAATTACACAAAAAAATCACCTCTTATGCACGCACGCAGCCTAAGTTACTCACAAATTTACCATGAGACTCTTTTCACGTCTCGCAAATTCATCCGTGAGGGATGCGTTCATGCACTTCCAGAATGCTCGTTCACCATAGTTCTCTTGTCAGCTGTTTAAAACTTTGATTGTGAATAATATCCAGTAAAACTTGACATTTTCCCACTTTATTAAAAATATATTGCCGATAATTAATTAAAAAAAAGTCTAAATAAGCATTTTTTAAACACTTATCCCTTTAAAAATAAGAATATTTCCTGAAAAGGGAGCTTCGAGTATTGGTAAGTGCAGACAGTTTTGTGAGTTTAACTTAAAAAATCATCAGTGTTAATAAGCATTTTAGACCAAATATGATCTATAATCATGTAAAAAATCTGAAAAAATGAAAAAAGGGAATTTCTGCCATAATCTTTGTTGTAGTAGAACAATGAGCTCATGATTAGTCAGTGCAGAAAGTTTGGTGACTCTAGCTTTAATATCTTCAGAGCTATTAAGCATTTTAGACCAAATACGATCCATAATTTTACACAACAAAATCTGAAAAAATGAAAAAGGTGAATATCTGCCATAACCTTTGTTGTTGTAGAACAATGAGCTTATCGTTAGTCAGTGCACAAAGTTTGGTGACTTTAACTTTGATATTCCTAGAGCTATTGAGTATATTTTTCATGCTTCATATATCTATTAAAATTGTTAAAATCAAAATAGTAAAAAACAAGGATTTTTTTTTTCAAAATCTTTATTGTAGCATGAATATGGTGATCGACAATCTCCATCACTAGTTCACAAAAAAGCTGAAATTTATTTGTTTCTGATTCTGAGAGATTATTGACTTTTACAGAATGGCCTTTTCTGGAAGCTTGCACTTTGTAGACCAGTGGTCCCCAACCATCGGGCCGTGGACCGGTACCTGTCCGTAGGCTCCTTACCACCGGCCCGCGGGAGAATTTTTTTTTTTTTGAGACGGAAATATTGTATTTTGATTATCGACCGGTTTCTCTCGATTAGCTTGAGCGCTAAAAGCAGCGGTGGTGTGTAACACAATTGCAAATGGAACGGATAACTGAGGGACAGAAAAGACGCAAGAACCGGTGATTCCCACACACCGTACAGTGCAGAACGGGGTTGGGAGTGGAGGAGAAAAGGGGATCTTTGTGGCGCGTGCAAGTAAGCACGTGCAGGAAGAGGGGCGATCAAAGTCACGTGTTTAAAGTTTTGTTTTGTAAAAACTGTCTTCACTTGAAGCTTTTGCATGGAGCTTCAAAGTATTGAGATTTTTTTTTAGCATCAATAATTGATTTATGTGTGTTACATTTTGTTCCTATTTATTTAATCTTTTTTAATCAGATGATCTCATACATATAAGGGGTGCAACGGATCACGGAAAATCAGTAGTTCGTACGGATCAGAGGCCATGGTTTGGGACACGTGTGTACCCACCCCCCACACCCGCACACCTCATGCTAGCATAATTTAAACCAATTGTCCGTTCACATCGAATGGAATTCTCGCCAAATTCATGTAAATCCTCTTGTTTTGAAGAGTCCTAAAGTAGCTGCTTCATGTTTATCTTAAAGTCTGTTCACCTGAACCTTCGCTGCGTGAGGGAGAAGCTGCTGTCTCTTATCTCGACTTCATAATGAAAGACGCAGATCGATAGATACCAGGTTTATTTAATTTAAAGAGCTGAATAAAAGCATCAGTACACATTTCCATTACTGTTCAAAGAATCTCCCAGTTAAAAGCAGCAACTGTCCCACACAGGAGAAAGCTGCAGCTCCGTAACATAACAGACTTGCCGGTGCCATCGCGCTACATTGTATGGAAGGGCAAAGGTGTCCAATTTCACCAGGAAAAGCGTGCGCGGAAGTGCCATGTTTTACAGATAATTGAAATTTAAAACATTAAAATGTTCCCACAGTTAGTTTCAATGAGGCAATTAATACCAAAAAATAATTGTAACTGTTTTATTTATGATTTATTTTTAAATAATAATCCAGATAGATTTGGTATTTTCAAAATTATTTTTAAGCATTCTTTTCTCTCAGTTTTTTGTAGATTTGGTCTAAAGTCATGCAAATGTAATAAGAAACTATGTTTTAGCATTTTGTTTGTGATCAAAGTTTAAATACATTTTGTTTTTTATAAATAGGCTTCAATGACCAAATGTTTTGATGTTGCACATGTAAATATTGTGTGAAGTACATTAAATGCTTCTTGAATTTATGATTTGAAGCGTTTCCAAAAATTAATTTAGATTTTATATTATTGTTTTTGATTTCTTTTCTTTAATTTTATAGTGACCCCAAAACCGTGACACGATCCGAACTCTGAGTATTGTGATCCGTCTGAATAAAAACCACACACCCGCGATGTCACGCTACGGAGACCTTGTTGGGCGAGCCGACTGGAGCCGGACGATGTCACACAACGGAGCCCCTGTTGGTCGGGCCGCAGGAGCTGCTTGGTTCTGGGCGATGTCACGCAACAGAGCACCTGTTGGTTGAGCAGCAGGATCCGCCTGGAGCCGGGCGATGTCACACAACGGAGCTCCTGTTGGTCGGGCTGCAGGAGCTGCTTGGTTCCGGGCGATGTCGCGCAACAGAGCCCCTGTTGGTCGGGTCTCAGGAACCGCCTGGATCCGGTGGTGTCAGGCAACGGGAGGACCTGCTGACCGGTTGTCGGGCCGCCTGGAGCCGGGCAGTGTCACGCCGACGGCTCCCTTTGGGTGGGCCGCAGGAGCCGCCTGGGCTGGGCGATGTCACACCAACAAACGGCAGCTCCCTGTTGCGGGCTGCAGAGTGCCTTGGAGCCAGGCGATATGTCCCGCTACGGAGCCCCTGTTGGTCGGGCAGCAGGAGCTGCTTGGATCCCGGGCGAGTTGTCACGCTACAGACCTGCCTTCGGGTCGCCGGCTGCACAGGAAACCGCCTGGATCCGGGTGGTGTCAGGCAACGGAGCACCTGTTGGTCGGGCCGCCTGGAGCCGGGCAGTGTCACGCGACGGCGTCCCTTTGGGTGGGGCCGCAGGAGCCGCCTGGGGCTGGGCGATGTCACACAACGGAGCTCCTGTTGGTCGGGCAGCAGGAGCTGCTTGGATCCGGGCGATGTCACGCTACAGAGCCCCTGTTGGTCGGGCAGCAGGAGCTGCTTGGATCCGGGCGATGTCACGCTACAGAGCCCCTGTTGGTCGGGCTGCAGGAACCGCCTGGATCCATCCGTGGTGTCAGGCAACGGAGCACCTGTTGGTCGGGCCGCCTGGAGCCGGGCAGTGTCACGCGACGGCGTCCCTTTGGGTGGGGCCGCAGGAGCCGCCTGGGGCTGGGCGATTGTCACACAACGGAGCTCCTGTGGTCGGGCAGCAGGAGCTGCTTGGATCCGGGCGATGTCACGCTACAGAGCCCCTGTTGGTCGGGCTGCAGGAACCGCCTGGATCCGGGTGGTGTCAGGCAACGGAGCACCTGTTGGTCGGGCCGCCTGGAGCCGGGCAGTGTCACGCGACGGCGTCCCTTTGGGTGGGGCCGCAGGAGCCGCAGGAGCCGCCTGGGGCTGGGCGATGTCACACAACGGAGCTCCTGTTGGTCGGGCTGCAGGAGCTGCTTGGATCCGGGCGATGTCACGCTACAGAGCCCCTGTTGGTCGGGCTGCAGGAACCGCCTGGATCCGGGTGGTGTCAGGCAACGGAGCACCTGTTGGTCGGGCCGCCTGGAGCCGGGCAGTGTCACGCGACGGCGTCCCTTTGGGTGGGGCCGCAGGAGCCGCAGGAGCCGCCTGGGGCTGGGCGATGTCACACAACGGAGCTCCTGTTGGTCGGGCTGCAGGAGCTGCTTGGAGCCAGGCGATGTCACGCTACGGAGCCCCTGTTGGTCGGGCAGCAGGAGCTGCTTGGATCCGGGCGATGTCACGCTACAGAGCCCCTGTTGGTCGGGCTGCAGGAACCGCCTGGATCCGGGTGGTGTCAGGCAACGGAGCACCTGTTGGTCGGGCCGCCTGGAGCCGGGCAGTGTCACGCGACGGCGTCCCTTTGGGTGGGGCCGCAGGAGCCGCCTGGAGCCGGGCGATGTCACGCAACGGTGCCCCTGTTGGTCGGGCCACAGGAGCTGCCTGGAGCCGGACAATGTCACGTGATGGAGCCCCCGATGGTCGAACCGCAGGAGCCAGGAACTTTTATTTTTATATGAAAACAGAAGAAATATAGCCACAAGAAAGCCCAGGTTAGGGTCTTGATATATATATGTGTGTGTATATTTTATATTATATTATATTATATATGTATATTGTCCGTGTAATTTTTAATGAATTGCTTCAACTGCTGGAGGGTAGTGGATGAGAGTGTGTATCAGTATTTGCCACTCTCAGCAACCCAGGTGACCCAAGTGATGCTCAGTCCATTACTGTCTCAACAGTAATTTTTCTATGGTGGCACAGTGAAGACTTTGTTATGAACTAAACTATAGGTTAACAAAGGCGCCGAATGGAAGCGGCCTACATTATGCTCCGCAGCACTTCTGGATGCAGTGTGATGCCGGGATTATACTCCTAAACAACTTGTGGTCCAAAAAATACGGTATTCCCTAGAACTTCTGAATAGACAGACTCCCCAGGTCTAAACTGTAAACGGGGAAAGCAAAGCATGTATTGTAATTCAGATGTTGCAGGTTCTTTGGATGTTCATCTGTTGGTTTATGTTGTATCTTTTATTCAAAACGGTCTGTTGTACAAACTTGAACATTGAAACTCAGACCAGTAATGATCAGACTATTTCTTCATCCATCCATCCATACGATTCATTTTTGATGTACTTACTCTGAGGGTCCAGGGGATTCTCTGAAGTTTATAGGAAGATCTTTAGAGAGGTCACTCCTAATGGACTCACAGCTGGAAAAAGGAAGTTTATAGAAACAAAGGAAGAAGAACTTGTCAGGCACACACGCAAACAATCCAAAAAATAAAAACTATTCAGACTAAGAACAGAATCTCTGGAACTGAGACAGGCTCAAAGCTTCCACAATACAAGTGTTGTGGGTTCTTTTCATGTTTTTTCTTACAGCTTTTTATGTATAAAAAAAGAAGTATGGAGTAGGGTAAAAAAAAAAAAAAGAAAAACTCAAACATTGAAGTTTAGACCAGCAATGGTCATCATTAATCTTAATCCATGTCATTTGAAACACTTACTCTGAGGGTCCTGGTGATTCTCTGAAGTTTATGGGGAGATCTTTAGAGAGGTCACTCCTAACGGACTCACAGCTGAAAGACAAACATGCTGTTATCACTGCATTAAGTCCAAACCTGTGTGGACTCAAATTCTAAAAAGTACAAACATATGGAGTCTTTCTGGGAACAGTGATCTTTAATAGGGTTGTAGACTGTTATTAAAATGGCAATTCACAATTTAAGACCAGCATTTTACAGATCAAACCATGATTCTTACAATTTAAAATATTGTGTTGGAATTGCTGCTATTTGTCTGCTGTTATATGCAATTATATTACATTGAAGCTTAGACCAGGAATGATGAAGATTATTCATCATCCAATCTGTCACATCTGAAACACTTACTCTGAGGGGCCAGGGGATTCTCTGAAGTTAATGGGGAGATCTTTAGAGAGGTCACTCCTAACGGATTCACAGCTGGATCCTGCATATGGACCTCGCAGTCTTAGTTGCTGGGGTCTGAAAACACAGAGAGGTCATCTTAAAAACTCTACCACGGGTTCTTTGCATGTTTATCCAATGGGAATGAGAATATGTTGGTTTATCTGTTGGCTGTTGTAGTTTTTAGATACACAACTGGATGCTGAAGACGGAGCTCTACTGTCAAAGAAAGAGATGTGAATGTAGCGAGGCTCCTGCATGGAAGCAGAACTGTCCTGTGTCCACAGAGTAGTGTTTGTCAGGTTCAAAGCAAATCTGCAAAACCATAAATTAAGATTTAAAGTTTTTTTTTTTTTAATCAGACAGGTGATGCTCAATTAACAAAACTGCAAAATGCCAAACAAAAAACTGCCTCCTTCTTTTGTTTGATAAGAGAAACCTTTCCTCAGTAAAAGGGGAGGAGTCAGATATAACGTGTCCAACCGTTTCTTATAACAGTTTCACTCAACTTAACAAACCCGTAGAGATACATTCAGCTGACTACTATGATAGATCAACACCTGCTAATGTAATGATCCTTTTGCAGGGTGGACGAGGACGGTCAAGACTGACATCAGAATCGGATGAAGAATCTCACTCGTCAAAACCACACAAAGAAGCTCTCAGAGAAAAGAGAGTGATGGAGCATTGAAGTGTGTAACACCCTTTTTGTTACAGACAGCACACACAGGAGCATGAGGTTAGCAGGAAGTGGATAGTTTGGCTCCAAAATGAGTTTACGCGGGTAAGTGTTAGTGGAAGAGTTAAACAGTGCTTGAGCTGAAGACAGTGAAAAAGAGAGAATCCTCATCCTTTCGGAGCGCCTCTCTTACTCTGAGCTTAACAGAAACATCCAGAAAAGTGAAAGATGGAAAACTAACTTACTTGCTGTGCTCCAAAACTTCTTCCAGCTTTTTTAGTTTATCCAGTTCAGCTGGGGTTGGCATGGTGACGTTGGTTGCATGTTCAGCAAGAGCATCTCTTAGTGGCTCCACATTTCTGAGTACTCTTAAAATCATCTCCAGTGTACTGTTCCACCTTGTAGTAGTCACATCCTGTGCGAGGGATTCCTTTTTTTGATCATGTGCGATCTGTTTTTGTTCCAGCTCCGCGAAATTAGCAGGGCTATGTTTAAAATGGCCCACTAGCCTCCTGCATTTTGCGAGTGTGCTGTCAAATGGCTGTTATTAATACAAACAAACAGTGATGACTCGATGGATACAATGCGCGACGCATGGCACGTGCTCGAACGGGAGCTGCCTTGCAGCTGCAATCATATTGCGCGCACTGTCAGTCGTCAGTGTACTCACTTTTTCTTCAACACCCCACTGTCTTGCAACATCCAAAAAGTGCTCAGCACAAACACTCGCGAAGTGCCTCTCCTCCGTTTTCATAACGGTTAATGCTGTTGATCGTAATTGCCACTCACAGTCGACAAAATGTCCAGTAACTCCCAAGTAGTTGTGGTTACCGAGAGACGTCCAGTAGTCACCGGTGAGCGCCACCGTTTCCGTTTTTCCCAACGCCTCCGTTATCTTCGTTTTTTCATTTTCATATAGTTCGGCTATGTTTTTCACTGTGGTGGCTCGAGAGGGAAGCTGGTACGTCGGATCGTTGCTTGCGATGCGTATAATTTCGCACAGGTCCTCATCCTCGACAATATTGACTGGTCTGCAAGCTTTAGCTATCCATTTAGTTACAGCTGTGGACAGCTTACTCGTTGTTGAAGCAGGCATACTTTTTTGTCGCAAACCATCCAGCGTTGCCTGCTTTGTGAGGCGGGAGGGCTGGGCTGAGCTTCCTTGGAGAGTGGGGTGTTTGGCTAGCAGGTGATACTTCAGACTCGATGTGCTCCGGTGGTAGCTCATTTCACATCGACAGTGACAACAAAACACTTTAGTTCTGTCTAGAGAACCGTCAGGCTTTATCTTGAATAAAAAATTGTCATCTAAAAGTCCTTTTTTTCCCTCCATATCGGCCTCTTGTTCACGTGCTCAATGCTATCACCGCGGTGATCTTCGCTCCTACGGCAAGCAGCGCGCACGGTATGGAAAGGCACGTGTGAGAAAATCTGCGATTAATGCGTCAAAAAAATTGTCGGCGTCAAGCACATGTCAGATTAATGCATTTTTAACGCGACAAATCTGACAGCCCTAGACTATTTCTTCATCCATCCATCCATACGATTCATTTTTGATGTACTTACTCTGAGGGTCCAGGGGATTCTCTGAAGTTTATAGGAAGATCTTTAGAGAGGTCACTCCTAATGGACTCACAGCTGGAAAAAGGAAGTTTATAGAAACAAAGGAAGAAGAACTTGTCAGGCACACACGCAAACAATCCAAAAAATAAAAACTATACAGACTAAGTACAGAATCCCTAGAACTGAGACAGGCTCAAAGCTTCCACAATACAAGTGTTGTGGGTTCTTTTCATGTTTTTTCTTACAGCTTTTTATGTATAAAAAAAGAAGTATGGAGTAGGGTAAAAAAAAAAGAAAAACTCAAACATTGAAGTTTAGACCAGCAATGGTCATCATTAATCTTAATCCATGTCATTTGAAACACTTACTCTGAGGGTCCTGGTGATTCTCTGAAGTTTATGGGGAGATCTTTAGAGAGGTCACTCCTAACAGACTCACAGCTGAAAGACAAACATGCTGTTATCACTACATTAAGTCCAAACCTGTGTGGACTCAAATTCTAAAAAGTACAAACATATGGAGTCTTTCTGGGAACAGTGATCTTTAATAGGGCTGTAGACTGTTATTAAAATGGCAATTCACAATTTAAGACCAGCATTTTACAGATCAAACCATGATTCTTACAATGTAAAATATTGTGTTGGAATTGCTGCTATTTGTCTGCTGTTATATGCAATTATATTACATTGAAGCTTAGACCAGGAATGATGAAGATTATTCATCATCCAATCTGTCACATCTGAAACACTTACTCTGAGGGGCCAGGGGATTCTCTGAAGTTAATGGGGAGATCTTTAGAGAGGTCACTCCTAACGGATTCACAGCTGGATCCTGCATATGGACCTCGCAGTCTTAGTTGCTGGGGTCTGAAAACACAGAGAGGTCATCTTAAAAACTCTACCACGGGTTCTTTGCATGTTTATCCAATGGGAATGAGAACATGTTGGTTTATCTGTTGGCTGTTGTAGTTTTTAGATACACAACTGGATGCTGAAGACGGAGCTCTACTGTCAAAGAAAGAGATGTGAATGTAGCGAGGCTCCTGCATGGAAGCAGAACTGTCCTGTGTCCACAGAGTAGTGTTTGTCAGCTTGAAAGCAAATCTGCAAAACCATAAATTAAGATTTAAAGTTGTTTTTTTTTTAATCAGACAGGTGATGCTCAATTAACAAAACTGCAAAATGCCAAACAAAAAACTGCCTCCTTCTTTTGTTGATAAGAGAAACCTTTCCTCAGTAAAAGGGGAGGAGTCAGATATAACGTGTCCAACCGTTTCTTATAACAGTTTCACTCAACTTAAACCCGTAGAGCAGGGGTGTCAAACTCATTTTGGTTCGGGGGCCGCATTCAACCCGTCTGATCTCAAGTGGGCCGGACCAGAGACATAACAGCAAAATAACCTTTGTTCAACGTGTTATCTTTAGCTTTATTTTTGTTTTATTTCTTAGTTGCAAAAACAACCTAATAGTCTAATCATTTATTATTACATTTTCATTCACTGAGTCCAAAGTATTTCAAATAAAATGGATTTCACTAAGTAAAAAAAAAAAAAAAAAAAAAAAAAAGTTTATTTAATTTTATACAGACAGAATGTTTTACATCTGACATTAAAGTAATCCTGATAGTAAACTAAAGAGGGGCTACGGAAAAAATATAAATGTTTGAATCAATGAAAAATCAAACTAAATGAACCCTCTGGAACGACGGACGCCCTCAGACGTCCTGCTGTGCAGCTGTGAGATCAACGTGATAAAATAAAAGTTTTTATGTTCTGTAACTGATATTTTATTGAATTAAAGGCAAAATATGGCCTTTATTTGTAGTCTTTGGACAAAACAATCTTTGATTTTAATAAATAAGGCGGAAGACGAACTTTGATCAGACGGCTGCAATGCAGGTCAGCTCACCTGCAGTGAGGGGCGGAGCCAACCAGAGCTGTCTGCTATTAGAAACCCCACGAGGAGGAATGTGATCTTAATTTTACTTTGGCTTTGAGTTTTCTACAACATCAACAACCACCTGTGTTGTCAAAAAATCACGAAAATTCTGTTTCTCTGCGAAGGTCCTGCCGGCCGCTGTTACAGACACGCAGACAGAGCAGACAGACACGCCCCCACCTGAGAGCAGATTCCAGCCGGGCCGATCTGAAATCCAGCTGGATCAAACTTCTCCCTAAAACCTTTTTATTATTCCTCACAAAATCAACAGGCAAAGCTTATGATGAAAAAAAGTAAAAGAAAAGAGAGAAAAATAGATTTCCATGAAACATCAAATGGACAGCAGAGCGCTTAGGAGAGACATTCTTATTTTTTGGTCTGCCTGGAAGCTGAAGCCACACAGACAGACTGAAGTACTATTACTGTCTGTATGACAACATATAAAGGTCACAACATGGAGCTGTGAGTCTGTCATGTTCCTCTACCAACACAAACTCTTCAGATTTTTGGCCCAAAAAAAGGAATCTTTTTTTTTTGTATTTTCAGTCAAAAATGTGTTGATTAGTTTGTTGACTAAATTTAGTTGAGTGGTTTTTATGAAATTACACCCAAAACTGTCATTTTATGTTGTAAAAGCAGTTTGTTAAACATTTTGGGGGTTTCCACAGCAAAATGAATCTTATTTTTCCAGATGGAATTTTCTGTTTTTGCATGATGTTTGATGTGTGAATAGAACATGGAAAAGTTACTTTAAAAAACGCAGTGTCACATAGATAGGGTTGTCCTGATTAAAATGATATCAAATAAGCATGTTAAATTGAAAGTACGGAGGTAAATTCAAAAGTAAACAAAAACAGAGCTTTAGGTCCTTGGTTCCATTGGGTTAAACTTGCAAACATTTTGGTCCCTTTGTCTCCCAAAACGAGGGAAGTTTGTTTATTTCTTTATCTCTTGAGTTGTCTTTGCTCCCCCTAGTGGTTAAATCGCGCATTGCATCCATTTCTTAAAAGAACCATAACTCGCCACAGGAGTGGGCTAGAAACTTGCTTTCTTTTTTGAAAATTCTTATATATTTTCTTCTTCATAACTGGGCCGGATTAAATCATCTAGCGGGCCGGATACGGCCCGCGGGCCGTATGTTTGACACCCCTGCCGTAGAGATACATTCAGCTGACTACTATGATAGATCAACACCTGCTAATGTAATGATCCTTTTGCAGGGTGGACGAGGACGGTCAAGACTGACATCAGAATCGGATGAAGAATCTCACTCGTCAAAACCACATAAAGAAGCTCTCAGAGAAAAGAGAGTGATGGAGCATTGAAGTGTGTAACACCCTTTTTGTTACAGACAGCACACACAGGAGCATGAGGTTAGCAGGAAGTTATGGGGTGCCGTTTGTAAATCAGAGATGTAAAATTTTTACACCAATATTTTCAGATATTTAGCGTGTTTTAGGAGAAAAAAAACAGGTTTTGTTTTTCAAATGGATATTCTCACCCTTTAAATTAATATATTTATAAATGTTACATTTAATAACTAAATATTTAGTTAACCAACTAAATATTTAATTTTAAGCTAAATATTTAGCCTACAAACTAAATATTTAAGTTTTGCAATTAAATATTTAGTTTGCTCATTAAATATTTAAATCTAACCTAAATATTTATTTTTCGAACTAAATATATAAGTTTTGCAGCTAAATATATAGTTAGGATTTAAATATTTAGATTTGAGTTAAATATATAATACGAATTTATATATTTAGATTTGAGCTAATATATAGTTAACTATATATTTAACTCAAATCTAAATATTTAAATCCTAACTATATATTTAACTCAAATCTAAATATAGACATCTTAACTATATATTTAACTCAAATCTAAATATAGAAATCTTAACTATATATTTAACTTAAATCTAAATATATAAATCTTAACTATATATTTAACTTAAATCTAAATATTTAAATCTTAACTATATATTTAGCTCAAATCTAAATATTTAAATCCTAACTATATATTTAGCTCAAATTTAAATATATAAATTTTAACTTTATATTTAACTCAAATCTAAATATATAAATCTTAACTATATTTTTTAGCTCAAATCTAAATATAGAAATCTTAACTATATATTTAACTCAAATCTAAATATATAAATCTTAACTATATTTTTTAGCTCAAATCTAAATATAGAAATCTTAACTACATATTTAACTGAAATCTAAATATATAAAACTTAACTATATTTTTTAGCTCAAATCTAAATATAGAAATCTTAACTATACATTTAACTCAAATCTAAATATATAAATCTGAACTATATAGTTAACTCAAATCTAAGTATTTAAATCCTAACTATATATTTAACTAAAATCTAAATATTTAAATCCTAACTATATATTTAGCTGCAAAACTTATATATTTAGTATGAAAAAATAAATATTTATGTTAGATTTAAATATTTAATAAGCAAACTAAATAATAATTGCAAAACTTAAATATTTAGTTTGTAGGCTAAATATTTAGCTTAAAATTAAATATTTAGTTGGTTAACTAAATATTTAGTTATTAAATGTAACATTTATATATATTAATTTAAAAGGGTGAGAATATGCATTTGAAAAACAAAACCTGTTTTTTTTCTCCTAAAACACGCTAAATATCTGAAAACATTGATGTAAAAATTTTACATCTCTGATTTACAAACGGCACCCCATAGGAAGTGGATAGTTTGGCTCCAAAATGAGTTTACGCGGGTAAGTGTTAGTGGAAGAGTTAAACAGTGCTTGAGCTGAAGACCGTGAAAAAGAGAGAATCCTCATCCTTTCGGAGCGCCTCTCTTACTCTGAGCTTAACAGAAACATCCAGAAAAGTGAAAGATGGAAAACTAACTTACTTGCTGTGCTCCAAAACTTCTTCCAGCTTTTTTAGTTTATCCAGTTCAGCTGGGGTTGGCATGGTGACGTTGGTTGCATGTTCAGCAAGAGCATCTCTTAGTGGCTCCACATTTCTGAGTATTCTTAAAATCATCTCCAGTGTACTGTTCCACCTTGTAGTCACATCCTGTGCGAGGGATTCCTTTTTTTGATCATGTGCGATCTGTTTTTGTTCCAGCTCCGCGAAATTAGCAGGGCTATGTTTAAAATGGCCCACTAGCCTCCTGCATTTTGCGAGTGTGCTGTCAAATGGGCTGTTATGCAAACAAACAGTGATGACTCGATGGATACAATGCGCGACGCATGGCACGTGCTCGAACGGGAGCTGCCTTGCAGCTGCAATCATATTGCGCGCACTGTCAGTCGTCAGTGTACTCTCTTTTTTCTTCAACACCCCACTGTCTTGCAACATCCAAAAAGTGCTCAGCACAAACACTCGCGAAGTGCCTCTCCTCCGTTTTCATAACGGTTAATGCTGTTGATCGTAATTGCCACTCACAGTCGACAAAATGTCCAGTAACTCCCAAGTAGTTGTGGTTACCGAGAGACGTCCAGTAGTCACCGGTGAGCGCCACCGTTTCCGTTTTTCCCAACGCCTCGGTTATCTTCGTTTTTTCATTTTCATATAGTTCGGCTATGTTTTTTCTCTGGGTGGTGGCTCGAGAAGGGGGAAGCTCGTTCGGATCGTCGTTGCTTGCGATGCGTATAATTTCGCACAGGTCCTCATCCTCGACAATATTGACTGGTCTGCAAGCTTTAGCTATCCATTTAGCTACAGCTGTGGACAGCTTACTCGTTGTTGAAGCAGGCATACTTTTTTTGTCGCAAACCATCCAGCGTTACCCTGCTTGTGAGGCGGGAGGGCTGGGCTGAGCTTCCTTGGAGAGTGGGGTGTTTGGCTAGCAGGTGATACTTCAGACTCGATGTGCTCCGGTGGTAGCTCATTTCACATCGACAGTGACAACAAAACACTTTAGTTCTGTCTAGAGAACCGTCAGGCTTTATCTTGAATAAAAAATTGTCTCTAAAAGTCCTTTTTTCCCTCCATATCGGCCTCTTGTTCACGTGCTCAATGCTATCACCGCGGTGATCTTCGCTCCTACGGCAAGCAGCGCGCACGGTATGGAAAGGCACGTGTGAGAAAATCCGCGATTAATGCGTCAAAAAAATTGTCGGCGTCAAGCACATGTCAGATTAATGCATTTTTAACGCGACAAATCTGACAGCCCTAGACTATTTCTTCATCCATCCATCCATACGATTCATTTTTGATGTACTTACTCTGAGGGTCCAGGGGATTCTCTGAAGTTTATAGGAAGATCTTTAGAGAGGTCACTCCTAATGGACTCACAGCTGGAAAAAGGAAGTTTATAGAAACAAAGGAAGAAGAACTTGTCAGGCACACACGCAAACAATCCAAAAAATAAAAACTATACAGACTAAGTACAGAATCCCTAGAACTGAGACAGGCTCAAAGCTTCCACAATACAAGTGTTGTGGGTTCTTTTCATGTTTTTTCTTACAGCTTTTTATGTATAAAAAAAGAAGTATGGAGTAGGGTAAAAAAAAAAAAGAAAAACTCAAACATTGAAGTTTAGACCAGCAATGGTCATCATTAATCTTAATCCATGTCATTTGAAACACTTACTCTGAGGGTCCTGGTGATTCTCTGAAGTTTATGGGGAGATCTTTAGAGAGGTCACTCCTAACAGACTCACAGCTGAAAGACAAACATGCTGTTATCACTACATTAAGTCCAAACCTGTGTGGACTCAAATTCTAAAAAGTACAAACATATGGAGTCTTTCTGGGAACAGTGATCTTTAATAGGGCTGTAGACTGTTATTAAAATGGCAATTCACAATTTAAGACCAGCATTTTACAATAAACTCAAGATTTTCTTACAATTTAAAATATTGTGTTGGAATTGCTGCTATTTGTCTGCTGTTATATGCAATTATATTACATTGAAGCTTAGACCAGGAATGATGAAGATTATTATCATCATCCAATCTGTCACATCTGAAACACTTACTCTGAGGGGCCAGGGATTCTCTGAAGTTTAATGGGGAGATCTTTAGAGAGGTCACTCCTAACGGATTCACAGCTGGATCCTGCATATGGACCTCGCAGTCTTAGTTGCTGGGGTCTGAAAACACAGAGAGGTCATCTTAAAAACTCTACCACGGGTTCTTTGCATGTTTATCCAATGGGAATGAGAATATGTTGGTTTATCTGTTGGCTGTAGTAGTTTTTAGATACACAACTGGATGCTGAAGACGGAGCTCTACTGTCAAAGAAAGAGATGTGAATGTAGCGAGGCTCCTGCATGGAAGCAGAACTGTCCTGTGTCCACAGAGTAGTGTTTGTCAGCTTGAAAGCAAATCTGCAAAACCATAAATTAAAATTTAAAGTTGTTTTTTTTAATCAGACAGGTGATGCTCAATTAACAAAACTGCAAAATGCCAAACAAAAAACTGCCTCCTTCTTTTGTTTGATAAGAGAAACCTTTCCTCAGTAAAAGGGGAGGAGTCAGATATAACGTGTCCAACCGTTTCTTATAACAGTTTCACTCAACTTAAACCCGTAGAGATACATTCAGCTGACTACTATGATAGATCAACACCTGCTAATGTAATGATCCTTTTGCAGGGTGGACGAGGACGGTCAAGACTGACATCAGAATCGGATAAAGAATCTCACTCGTCAAAACCACACAAAGAAGCTCTCAGAGAAAAGAGAGTGATGGAGCATTGAAGTGTGTAACACCCTTTTTGTTACAGACAGCACACACAGGAGCATGAGGTTAGCAGGAAGTGGATAGTTTGGCTCCAAAATGAGTTTACGCGGGTAAGTGTTAGTGGAAGAGTTAAACAGTGCTTGAGCTGAAGACCGTGAAAGAGAGAGAATCCTCATCCTGTCGGAGCGCCTCTCTTACTCTGAGCTGGAGAATCCAAAGATATCCAAGCCGCCTGCAGCTATAGCTGGAAATGTCCGAATCGTTTTGGCCATAAAACTGGATTCAGCTTCATCTTCCTCCTCGTCTTCTTCCTTCATCCTCTGTGGAGTCGGTCTGTACCTGCAGCCCCACAGGAATGTGGGCTCAAAGGTCACACAGGAAGTGAAACACAGACACACAAGCTCCCACTCTGCTAACTGAAACACAGAGTCCAACACTTAGCTAACTGACTTCCTCACAGGATATCACATGACTTCCCAACATGCATGTCAACAGGGGGGGTGGGAGCTGTGGCTGCATTTTCTGTATGCGGAAGCAAAACGGTTGCACCGCTCTCCCGCATGCGCGAACCATACGTCACTTCCGCTAAAGCATTTTACGGTCTTCGGATGGTACCAACAACAATAAACTCGTATGATGTTAATATAGCACTTCAAAAATATTTATTATAGTGAAAACATTCAGTTATTGTTGAATAAATGAAAGGAAAAAGACACGTTAAGGATAATAACCTTACGATCTTGCAGTGACTATCACGGACTACAAATGTTTTCTTCTTCTGCAGTTTTACATGACGGCAGTTTACTCCCTAAGCTAAGAGGAAACAGCGCCACTTCAAAACACTTTATTTTATCCAGTAATCCAAATTCTTTTTAAACAGTAACTTGGTGGCTTTTCTTCGCTCAGTAATCCAGTCAGGAGAAGCTCTCGGTTGTTGAGAAAAACGTATATTCTTGTGATCAAGGAGTTTTACTGTTTGGAAATGACTCTGTCGTATAGTGGGCGAAGAGCGGAAGTGATGTATGGTTCGCGCATGCGCGGTAAGTGGTGCAACCGTTTTGCTTCCGCATACAGAAAATGCAGCGACAGGAGCTAAAGGAGCTGGAGGACCTTTTGCTGCCAAAGCACCTATTTTCTCAAGGGCTTAAAAAAGAACTTTCCATGTTTGTTTGTTTTGCAGCCTCACTTTAAGATTTTAGCAATAATGATAAAAAAATAATTCTGTGAGTTACAACAACCACGTGGAGGCAGAAGATAGGGTCAAGAAGGTGACGATGAAGCCAAACTATCAAAACCCTTACAAAAAATAAGTATACTTCAAGTATATTTTTTAAAGTATACTTAAGTATAAAAAAGTATATACCAAGTATACTTAAAAAGTATACTGGAAGTTTACTACTAGGTATATTCTTTGTACTAAATTGGCCCACTTTTAGTTTATAAAAAGTAGGCAAGGCAAGGCAAGGCAAGTTTATTTGTATAGCACATTTCATGTACAGAGACAATTCAAAGTGCTTTACATAAAACATTAAAAGAAACAATCAAAAGAAATAGTAAAAATGTCATTCATTATTCAAATCATTAAAATAAAATTAAAAGAAAGTAAAAAGATTTTAATTTAAAACAAGCATAGATAAAAAAGTGCGGACGTAAACTTTTGAATACATATTAATCAAATGCAACTGAGAACAGGTGAGTCTTTAACCTGGATTTAAATACACTGAGTGTTTCAGCAGATCTAAGGTTTTCTGGAAGTCTGTTCCAGATCTGTGGTGCATAGAAGCTGAATGTCCCTGCCATGTTTAGTTGACTCTAGGAACTGATAAAACCGGATCCTGATGATCGGAGAGGTCTGGCTGGTACATACTGGGTCAGGAGGTCAGTCATGTATTTTGTGCTAAACCATTCAAAGCTTTATAAACCAGTAACAGAACTTTAAAGTCTATCCTCTGAGAGACAGGTAACCATGTAAAGACCTCAGAACTGGACTGATGTGGTCTACTTTCTTGGTCCCTTGTGAGAACCCGAGCAGCAGAGTTCTGAATCAGCTGCAGTTTCCTGATGGATTTTTTTGGTAGTCCTGTAAAAACACTGTTACAGTAATCAAGTCGACTAAAGATGAAAGCATGCACTAGTTTCTCCAGGTCCTGCTTAGACATCAAATCTTTAATCCTTGAGATATTTTTGAGATGATAATAGGCTGATTTAGTGACTGCTTAATGTGTTTATCAAAATTTAAGTCTGTGTCTATCACTACACCCAAGTTTGGCTGGTTGGTAGTTTTTTAGTTGAATAGATTGAAGCTCTGCAGTGACCTCTAACCTTTTTTCTTTAGCCCCAAAGACAATAACCTCAGTTTTGTTTTTGTTTAATTGAAGTAAGTTGTGACACATCCAGTCATTAATGTCCTCAATGCATTTACCAAGAGCCTGTACAGGGCCTCGGTCTCCTGGTGTCAGTCTTATAAAGTACACTTAGAAGTATACTTAAAGTAAACTTTCTGGTATACTTATAGTTTACTGGCAATAAACTTTAAGTTTACTCCAAGTTTATTATAAGTAAGCTTACGTTGATGAAAGTATACTTAAAATAACCTTTGTGGTATACTTTTAGTTTACCATTTGGTATTTATACCAAATCTTGCTACAAACCTACAAGATAAATGACTGAACATATCTTCTATGAAGAACATAGAGAAAAAAGAAAAATACTTGTACAGCAATAGCTACACTAAAATATATCTTGACAAAAAGTTTAAGGCTAAATTCATTTAGAATTGTAGTGTAATTCTAAGTATAAACAATATACTTAACATGAACTTGTAGTTTATCTCTAAGTACATAAAAAGTACACTAAAAGTATACTATGTTAAGTCTAGTTTTGGAAAAGTTTACTTAACATAAACTTGTAATTTTTTTTCTCTAATAAGTACATAAAAAGTATACTTAAAATAAACTCGAGTATACTTCTTTTTGGTAAGGGAAGTCCTGGGGTGATCCCTAAAACGATCAACACTGCTCAAAGGAATAAAGGGAACACCATAAAAACACATCCTGTACCTGAATGAATTGAATATTCTTTTAAATGCTTTATTCTTGACAGATGCACATATTGGCAACACAAACACTAAAGCAATTTAATGGAAATTCAATTTATTATTATCAAATAAAAATAACAGTAATAATAATAGTATGAATTTGACTTTTCTGCAGTTTTCCGGACACTCAGAGCGCTTAAAATGCGTATCCTTTATTCATTCATTTCTCGTATTTGCCAATTGGAATCGGAGTGTGGAATCATATTCAAAACTAAAGTGGAAAAACACACTACAGGCTCATCCAACCTCAGTGTATTGGCTTTGAAGCAAGTCAAAATGAGGCTCAGTAGTGGGTGTGGCCTCCAAGTACCCACACTACTTCCATGCAACTCCTGGGTATCCTTCTGATGAGGCAGCAGATGGTCTTTTGGGTAATCTCCTTCCACACCTGGACCAAAGCATCCACCAGCTCCTGGACAGTCTGTATGCCGTTACATTTCCACCAAAAGTCTCCCAAAAGCATATATCAAACTCCACGCACGCAAGGACCATTCCACAGGTGTAGGACAGTTATCTATGCCAAGCTTTAGGGGTCAATAATCGCCATGAAAAACGCTGCTTTAACATACGTTTTAAAATTAATACATAAATTACGGCGTCTTGTAACAGGCATAAAACGCAGTGTTTTCTTGCATATAAACCGCCCATCGAAAGTGGTGTTTTGTTGTGTCATATATGTGCGTTGAATACGTTGTTTTGCTTGAATAAATTGGCTACGGCGTTGGGTCTTTCCATATCCCTCTCGTGGCCAAGCGGTTAAGACAGCCGTACATTAGCTCCTTTTTCTCATGTGGGAGTCGTGTTCATTTTTGATTTGTTTTAGAAATAGTAATATCAGAAATGATTTGATTTACTTTATATTGATACATAAATAAAGCAGTCCTTTTCCCCACTCTTCATTTTTAATTTTAATTTGAAAAACCAATGTAGAATTTTCCAGTTTTTTTTTTTTTTTTTTGTTTCAAACACAAAATGTAAATAAACACAAGAATTTAAAATACAAATATAAGAATAAAAAATACAAATATAGAAATATAGCAAACAATGTGTTATGTGTTTGAAAAGGAGTGAGTAGAAGAAAAGTCTTGTGTGGTCCTACCCCTTTTTGCAACACCTTAATTTACAAATTTCTATTAAAATTTTTTTCTCTGAAACAATTCAAAATATTTTTTGTTTGACATCTATGCATAATGACATTTGCTCATATGTTAATAATGATCAGGTCAGGCTTTGTAAAGATTCGAGCAGTGACATTTTGTATGTTTTTTGTAAATACATTTTAACTTTTGCTTTGTTTTAAACCTTTATTTAACCCATTCATTCATTTTCCGTGCCGCTTTATCCCTGTATGGGTCGCGGGGATGCCGGAGCCTATCCCGGCTGCTGATGGGCGAAGGCAGGGTTTACCCTGGACAGTTCGCCAGTCTGTCACAGTATGTTTATTTAACTCATTCCATAAATACACACCACAAAATGATAGGCACATTTTCTTTTTTGTTGTACGAGGACATTGCTTTTTGAAATTAAGCTGTTTTCTTAAGTCGTAATCTCCATCTCTGTCCTTGAACATTTGTTGTATGTTTACTTGTGAGATTCACTCGGGCGTGCAGGAGAAGCTCCACGAGCGCACAGTCCTCCACGAGGAGGCGGAACTAGTTTTAGGAGCGTAAGAATTGCAGACGTTTCGTTCTAAAGAAAAATCCTCGATAGGTGAAATCCACAATTTAGGATTCTATGTTTTAAGGCTATAATACCGCTATACTTTACACTTTTCTCAGACAGACATGAAAATTTCACACTTTTCTCTGAACAAAACGCTCGATTCAAATGTTTTCATTGCTTTCACAGCACTGAAGCAGTTCTTTAGTTCTGTGACTTCATTTGTCCACCAGATGTCACCATCACTGAAGTTTTGAGTGTGAGCTTTTTCGGCACAATTGTCAGCGCTCTCCCCTTGCAGCAAAATATACTCTGGTTCAAATCCTGACTGGATTTGAAATCATTACTTTTTGTGTGGAGTTTGCGTATTCTCCCTGTGCATTCATGGGTTTTCTCCAGGGACTTTGAATGTGAGCATGTATGGGGGTGTGATTGAGGCGATGCAACAGGTTAGCAACCTGTCCAAGGTGCATCCTGCCTCTACAGTAACCAAATGACACTACAGGAGATTAATGGGGTTTATAAAATGGATGATGTTAGGAAATCCTCAGGGCTTCGTAAAGGTTCCCATGCCTACCACCAATGAATCCACTGGTAATTGTGGTTCCAAAAACAGAAAAAGGTCAGCATCAAAACAAATTTTAGGCTTGAAAGTGAGCACAATACAAAATGACAGAAAAGCAGTCAAAACAAATTCAGTTCAGGACACATGAGTGTAATAAAACGGATGAGAAGTGAAAGAGATGAGGAAAGACTTGATTAGCAATATCCGAAGGTCTGGTTACACAGGAGATGGTGACACATTTCACTGAGTCACTTCCATCCTGGCAGGAACACTGAGGACAGAGAGCCACCAGGAATGTCTTAAGTATTGCTTTTTATTGAGAGACAGAGACAACTTTTAATCTGATGTGAGTAGAGATGGTGGTGGACCCCATCAGACACATATTTTTCTATCTCTGTATATCTTCCAATAGTGGCCGGTCTCCAATAAACACTGGGTCTAACAGGTGTTTGTTACTGTGTTGCAGCAGTCGCGCTGTCGACTCCTGATCAGATGATTGCGGGTTTGACTCCCGCCTTGCCCACCCATGTGTCGAAGTGTCCTTGGGCTAGAGACTGAACCCCACATTGCCTCTGGTGGAAAGTTGGGACCAGTGTTTGGCAGCGGAGCTACCATCAGTAAAACGAAAACAGGTTTATCTCAGGACTTAGTACAGGGATAGGACTAGAGTCTTTAGGCAGGGGAGGCAGCACGGAGCGGATTCTGAAAGGATCAGAGTTGGCTGCAAACAGAAGGAATTGCTGGCTACCCGCTCTTAAGCAAGGTAAGCGTGTGCAGAGGAGCAGAAGTACAGAAGATAGAATGCCCATGAAGTAGGGGTGTAACGGATCACAGAACTCACGGTTCAGGTCATTTTTCAGATCAGTAAAAGGTGAAAAAAAAAAGAAAAAAGCCTAAAAATGTTTTTGGAAAGGCTTCAAAACAAATATTTAATAATGTTAGTTCATTGACGTCTATTTATTAAAGCAAAACATCTTCTTTAAACTTTGAACAAAGACAAAATGATAAAACATGTAGTTTCTGATGACATTTACATGTTTTTCAACCAAATCTACAAAAACTGAGAGAATAGAATGCTTAAAAATAGTGTTGAAAATGCTAAATCATTCTGGAGTTCACCTTAAAATGCTGATTCCAAATTTAAATGGTAAAAAAAAATCAGTTAAAATTAAACTTTATATTTATTTTCTGGTATTATTTGTTCTATTGACACTAACTGAGAACAATTAAATAATTAAAATAAATGTTATCCATGTGTGCCGCGCCCACTTTTTCTGGTGATGATCCCTTTGGATTGCCATAATATCAACTGATATTAAACGATCCCCGTCCTGTATAATGAAGTGGAGAAAAGTTTTTGATGGGAGCTCCTCCCACACGGAGCGGGAGCTTCAAGTTCCCACACTTTTGGAGAACTGTCAAGCAGCTGCTTTATCGCTTGTTAAACCAAAGACGATTCACATGAATTTGATGCAAATTCCATTCGATGTGAACGGACAATTGATTTTAGGTGTGTGTGTTGCTTTACAAATCGGTATTTAATTGGTGCTTTAGGGAGATTTGCTGTCTTTGTTTCTTTCCTTCAGTTTCTAATGTGTCTGAATTCACTAATCAAAAAGTGATTTTTACTTACTCAGCGTAAATGCATGAAAGCAATAACTCTGGGTTACGTGGTGGAGACAAACTCCTATTGACTGTTTTTAAATCCACACTGGGGTTAGCAGGTTTGGGGTTGATAAGCCCTACATTCAGTTTGAGTTTGGTTTTTATGGAGTCATTTCAACCATTGGAAATAATTGAATAGTGCAATTAAAATTAAAAATACACAAATATCCAAGACATTTCATATATTAAGCCATGCGTTGACAAGAAAAACAATCAAAGACGTTAGAAGAGGATGCTATCTTCTTGACATTGCAATTGTTCATAATCATAAATAGACTTTTTATTTCAGTAATGCATACATGATACTATACTAAACAAGATAAGAACACAAAAAATGAGAAAAATCCTGAAAATATAACATTTATAATAAAGATAGATTAATAAAATCAAGTTAAATGAAAAAGGAAACAAGCAAGTCAACACAAAATAAGAGAACATGGTTAGAATAATAGACCTCATTATAGGGAATACCTAAAGTTGCAGTTTTTAGTGCAGAATTTCTGCTCCTTCTGGATCCATCCATAACCTCCTACATGGCCTTGCTGCCTCTGTTCTCTGTCTGAGATTTCAGCTCGTGCTGACTTGTTGACTGAGCTCCAGAAGAAGACTCTGAGCCTCCACTTTTGTCCTTCCTGCAGACCAGGATGGGGGACAGCGCCCCCAGCAGTGCCTTCCGGAACATGGAGCTGGAAAAGATGTAGACGATTGGGTCCAGAGCCGAATTCAAGAAGTTTAGCCCCAAAGACACGATGGTGAGCTGGGTGAAGGTGTAGAATGCTGCGCAGTCCCACGGGCGGAACGAGCGGATGACCCAAACCCCGATGGTTGTGACTGTGGTGGGTAGGAAGCACACGAGGAAAACCGCTGCAATTGCAGCGCACATTCGTATGGCTTTGGAAACTTTCTCCGGTTTGCCCATCTGCCTGCCCTTCAAGAAGCAGGAGATGCGAATGGAGCAGAAGAGCAGCAGGGTCATGGGAACGATGAACTCCAGCACGGTGAGGACACGGTGCATGCCCACCAGGAAAATGATGGCACTGGAGGCCTCTTTGTAGGAGGTGAAGAAGAAGCACTGCGTCCTGTTCCCGCTGCCCTTCAGGTGGTTGTAAGCCAACATGGGAAGGCGAGGACTGATCACCAGCAGCCACACAAACACTGCCACCAACGCCGCCTGCCGCTTGCTCATGCGGTTAAAGCGGTGGTGAGGGTGGACCACCTGAGGGAAGAAGATGAAGAAATCAAAACGGTTCATTAGAGGTTCGTGATCTCAACGGGTCATAAAAACATCAAAGTAGCAACTTCTCATTTCATACCCAAATGTCGAGATGATATAAACTATTGAACTGCAACACCCTCCACACGGCAACGGAGAGAGGCGTGTTCAAGCAGGATGGAACAGGTGGAGGAAGGTTCCAGGTGGGATGAGTGAATAAAGAGGGTCATGAAGGATGAAAGGAAAGGAGAGCTGCCGCATAGATGGTATAGACAGGAGGCGAGGCAGAGCTGGAGGAAGCAGAGTTGATGTTCTCTGGGACTGACAGGATCAGGAATTAATCCATGGGAGGAATAGATCATATTCTGGAGATGAATACATGGAAACAGATGGAGACGTTTGGACACGAAGGATGCTCAGGTTGAAAGCTACCAGAGAGACCTCCATGAGTGGTTCTTTTACTATTTCATTGTGGCCTTCTGGGTTAATTCATTTATTTTAATTTTGAATAGTAACTGTAAAGTATCAAGTGAGTAGTAAAGTAAAAAAAAAAAACTCATACAGTCAGAAGGACAGTTTGTGTCACAAGTTGAATGAGAACATTTGACAGAATGAAAGAGAATCAATAGTAAGAACAACCAGAATTAGGATGCAGTAAAAGACGTATTTCCTATTTTTGACAAAATTCACAGATTTTAAGGGTTCCTTGTGCATAAACCATAGAGAAGCATGGAAAGTTCTACCCCTCCCCTCTCGTAGTACCTGCTGGTTCCGAGAAGTCAAAATCCCATAGACTTCCATTGAGAAATAGACAGTTATACTCAGTCATTTTAGTTGTCAGAATAACCATTCTTGCTCTGATACATTCTTATTAACATCTTCTATCTAATCCAAAATTTTTATAAAGTATAAAGACACTTTTTATTTATCTCCAGTTATTCAAGTTATAAACTGTCAAATCAGGTAAAAGCATGTGGTGCCCGCTGGCCCCGTCTCCAACATTTGATTGACAGCTTCTCCCGAGCTCGCTCTCGGTGGAAGGGGCATACATGTTCACTCATGATTGCTGACAGTAGTTCCAGTAAAAACGTGATTCAGACCGACTTAGACCAATCTCTCTCGTCAGGTTTCAAAATGGCGGCGTCCGTATCAGGAAGCCACAGTGAGGGGGTTTGACCTGATTTCACGAGAGCCAAAACTAAGACATTTTCTGTGAGTGACGTCAACAACTTGCTTTATCCAGTGATTGATACATGAGTATGGTTCTAACATTAATGTAAGAGTCACTTAATTAACTCTGATTCAAGTTTGGCTGGTTACATTTACACATTTCTGGCTGAGATGCATCACAAACAGTAAAAAAAAAAAAAAAAAAAAAAACTGTTCTGAAATTACACTAAAACACTAAATAGAATACACAGAGATGATACTTTGGTTATAAATTATTCATATTTTGAAGAAAAAAGATCTTTTTTTTATTTTATTTTTTGTACCAAAAAAGCAAAATCCTAAATAAATTCATGATATTAGAAACAATAACATAAATACAAATTATTGGCTTGTTTTTCCTGAAGGGTAAAGTTAGACTTGTGGCTCCTGCTGGGCTGTAATCGACCAGAACGGCTCATGAAGTTTTGAAGGTTATAGACGGTAAGAAGAAGACCAAGAGGAGGTTCATGGATGTAGAGAAGGAAAACAAGAGGGAATAACAGGAGAGTGCAGAACAGAGGGTCAGATAGAGGGGGATGACTCCTTGTGGCAAGCCTTAAAGGCAGCAGCCAATAGACAAAGAAGAAGAAAAAGAGTTTGTCTATACATATTCTACACAAAAACATTTGAGCCTGTGTCATTTTATCATAAACTTCAAATGGCTTCATGACTTTTTCCAGTGGAAACAGGCCCAAATGTTATAGTTTGAAGATTGACAGCTGCAGATCAATCTCTGATCTGGTATTTTGACGAAACCTTCCACCACTTTAGCTTTAGCTCCAGTATTTACATTATTTTGAATACCGTAACTCTTTAAGTGTTAATTCAACTGATAAAGTTCCAGTAGATTCCAAAGCAGAAAAAAGTGGCTTTGTGATTATAAGCAACTCTTTACATTTTTATGGTTTTTTAGACTGTCTGTCTGCTGGATCCAGGCACATAATCAATCAAAGCAAATCTCCAGTCAACCATTATTTAAATATCTTTATAGTTGGAATGGATGACTTTAACGTCGTGTGGACAGGTGTCAAATAATCAGAATAAAGGGTTTACTGTTTTGGCACTCCTAAAAAAGGTAAATATTTTGTGGCTTTTTCGGCGTCGGTTCAGTTCTATCATACACACACATCTTCAGGTGTAGCACTAGATCATATTCTGCCCCCCCGTACCTTAAAGTAGCGGTAAACGGCCACCACCGTCATGAGCGTGATGCTGGCTGTCCGGTTGGAGAACATCAGGAACAGGTTGAGTCTGCATATAACATCCCCAAACACCCAGTGGCCCCTGAGCAAGGCATCAATCCGCAGTGGGAGGCTCACTAATGCCAGGAAGTCTGCAATGACCAGGTTGAAGAGGAACAGGTTGTTGGGGTTCCAGTTCTTCAGTTTGAAGCAGAAGATCCACAGAGCCACGATGTTTCCCAGAAGTCCCAGAATAACGTCGGCGGTGAGGACTGGAGGCAGAATGATGCCCTCCAGCTGGATGCCCACTGGCGGGCAGCCAGCACCGCCCTTTGGAGCTGGAGATGTGAGGTTTTGCTCCGATAACATCTTCCCAAAGAGTGATCATTCCGACAAGAGCGGGGAGAAAAACGGAGCATCAAGAAAGGAGGAGGTGTGACCAAACCAGAGGAAGTTACAACATCCAGAACTTTCCCCCAACTTCTGCTTTTTTGTCAGGACAAGCAGTTTGAAGAAGTTCAGGTGCGTCAACAAAAGGCATGTAGGTTTGAACGGAAACACATTCCTCACTGAATCAAAAACGGAAACAACACATAATAAACTCATGAGTAAGGACTGTGCTCTGTGGTTTAGTTTGTTCGAGCTCCGTCATGTTTTCTGTTTTGTTGTGGTCACAGTTCCATCCGGTTTTACCGAATAATCTGCTACAGTTTTCTTCAGGTAACTGGTTTCATTTCAGCCTAATCTAGTCCTGAGATTGTGGATGGTTAAAGATTTTACACACAAAAATTGACAAAGATAAGATGGATAATAAACCCACCAACGTTTGGTTCAATCTAGGCAGTCGGAGAAGAAGAAAAACTTTGTTGTGAATAGAAATATCAGGAGGAAGGTCTAAAATATTAGCTGTTATGAGGGGGTGATTGTGAAAGTAAGGATAGTACAAACATGGGGTCAGGAAAGAGCACATAAGAGTGGAACATCTTTTGGATGGAGAAGAAGTTAGAAAGTAAAGGATGATGATGTCACACGACCAGGAGAAATCCAGGAGTTCAGGTTCAGTGACAGAAATGGAGTCCAGCCTTTGAGTCCAGTGAAGTTGAGAGCAATACTGAAAAATCAAACAGGTGAAATTGAAGGTGCTAAAGTTTGTTGGTTGTTTGTTTAAGTAAGTCCCATTTTCACCATGTTGTGCCATGTTCATCAATTATGTAATGTTTAAAAAAATCAACTTGGACGGTTTTAAAGAAATCTTGTCACATTTTGAACTACGGTAATTACCAAATCTGCAGCATTTTTAACAAAATAAATTGTCTTTGAACTGGAGGTCAGAGGTCACGTAAACTTATCTAAAGTTCATGTAAGATAAACATATTTTTAAGACGTTTTAATTTTTAAATCTATGTAAATGCAAGCGTTATTGAGAAAAATAGCTACAGAATAAAAGTGAATTTTAGACACAGCTCAAAAGTGAGTTGTGTTCATTTTAAAAGAGACCTGAGGGCACCTTGTCTGGTCCTTGGGGGCTACCGCGGGCGCCACGTTGGTGACCCCTGATCTTGACATTGTCAGGTTTGAGACTTTTGAATTTCTGACTAATTAGCTCTCCTGCTGGAACAGATGTAGCAACAATGCTAAGATAGTTTTTGCTACTTTACTCATATGGAAATGACCTGTCATTTTTCTTTCTTTCCTCATTTTTCAGCCTCATTCCTTGCAATTACTTTTTTCTTCCATGTATTTGTGCATTTTAATATTTACATCTGTGTTAAGTGTGTGCGGCTTGATGGCTCAGTTGGCTATGTGTATGATGGGAAGCCAGGGTTTATTTTCCAGGAAGCACAATGAGCTGAATCCCGTGAGGGTCCTTAGGGAAACCCTTCACGCTACCACCTACTGTAGCTACAGTCCAAAGTCATAGGAGGACCTCAGTCTGGGTTTGTGCTGAGTTGTTGCTAAGGGTAACACTCACAGCTCCTCTGGTCATGTGACTGATGGAATATCCTGTGGGCGAAGCGGGGGAGTAACTCACCTGAGAACCAAAAATATCTTGTGAAGACGAATGCACTTTTATTTTAATAGTTTATTAATTTCTAATACTTTCACAGAGTAGTTTATATTGAAATTGGTGATATATATACATGGATCTCTCTTTTGATACCTTGGTGTTAATATTTGCAGTGACTATAACAAAAAAGTCGCTGAGAGACTGACGCTGGGCTTGGTAATTGTGTGACTCGCTAAACAAAAGGACTTGAATTAGGTCAGGCTTTGAACCCTTTATTAATGGCTAAAAAAGGTAATTAAATCAACTTAAGAAATGAAAAAAGCCCAATAAATGGGCAAAAAAGCAATCAACAAAAGATGAGGCAACCCAGCTTACTCTCTCACCTCTAACTCACAGGTGCAGAATCAACATGTGAGAAAATGTCTCCGCCCACAAACATGTGACCCACCAGGTGATTGTGATATGACCACAAACAATAGCAACATTCATTAGCCTTAATAAAAAAAGAAATAAATAAAAAAAAAACAGTTAATTATGGCCCGCAGCAGCAGTCTACTGACTGCAAGGACCATATTGTTTTTGCTTAGAGTCAAAAAACGTAAAAAGCCCAGAACAGGCCTCAAAGAACCGGCCTAAGCCCAAACGGACCCGACCAGTGTATAGCAGGACAAAAACGAAACACAGCGACGCCCCTCATCCTAACCGCAAATTTTTCTATATTGTTTCTGCAATGTTTATTATTATGGCCCGCAGCAGCAGTCTACTGACTGCAAGGACCATATTGTTTTTCGTTTGAGTGAAAAAACGTAAAAAGCCCAAAAAAGGCCTAAAAGAACCGGCCTAAACCCGAACGGACCCGACCAGTGTAAAGCAGGACCAAAAAAAGACACACCCACAAAGAACCCAGAGCAAATTTTTCTATATTGTTTTTGCAATGTTTATTCTTATTATGGCCCGCAGCAGCAGTCTACTGACTGCAAGGACCATATTGTTTTTGCTTAGAGTCAAAAAACATAAAAAGCCCCAAAAAGGCCTCAAAGAACCGGCCTAAGCCCAAACGGACCCGACCAGTGTGTAGCATGACAAAAGACACACACAAAAACACACACAGCCCTAGGAGCAAAAACTTCTATATTGTTTCTGCAATGTTTATTCTTATTCTTCTTCTTTCTTTCTGCGTCTTTGAGCCAAAATTTGACCCCCGCCACATGAACGAAAAGTACCTCAAAATCGGACCACACGTAGGGAAAATTGAAAATGAATTTTTGGCATAATGCGCGTTACCCCGCCCAAAGCGATGACATCATAGGGGGCGTTTCCGTAAAAAAAATGAATGGGCCGAAAATCGTTTATGGGGCCAAAAAAAAATATTTCGAAATACGCAAAAAAAGGTCAATGACCCGTGTCGGGGATAAGCCCAAGAACATTTGAAATCATTATGGGATGGCCAGACGACCCACGCCTTGGCGGCAATGTGGCGCCGAAAACTGAAAAATGGCGTTTTTCACGGTTTTCATCAATATGGGAAAACGACACTTTTGTTTGTCCGATTTTCACGAAACTTCACAAGCATGTCCATAGCCAGAGACTACAAACACCCAAGAAGTCTGATTGACCTTTGACCTTGGGAAGTTGCCGCCATCTTGAAATTTACAAAAAAAGCACGTTTGCTACGAGCTACAAAAAGAAATACCTCCTAGGGGGTTTTATCAACTGTTATGTGACTTAGTTGGGCATTAATGGGAGCCTACT
The DNA here is from genome assembly GCA_003999625.1 of Oryzias javanicus. Classification (NCBI taxonomy): domain Eukaryota; kingdom Metazoa; phylum Chordata; class Actinopteri; order Beloniformes; family Adrianichthyidae; genus Oryzias; species Oryzias javanicus. The sequence goes on from CM012455.1 coordinate 25,419,370, forward strand.
GTGAGAAAAATGTTGCAATTAGAAGTTGTAGAATATGAAATGGCGTGCCTTTGGCGAGGTCGCGAAAGACACGGTTTTAGCTAGGTCGAACATATTTTGCCCGAATAGCGCAAAACGGGTGTTCACGCGTTCGGAGGCCCGAGCTGAACGAAATGACATAACTTTTGAAACCGAGATGCGTACCATGCGCCTCTGGTACGCAAAAAACCGTCGCGAAAAAAAGTGCTGACTCAGCAATTTCAATTTTTTATTTCGCATTTCGCAAACGAAACCAACATACCTTTATTGGATATAACCATGGCTATTTTTTACATTATTATGGGATGGCTCCACGACCTACGGTTTGGCGGCCATTTTGTTTCGAAATCTGAAAATTTTGGATTTCAGAGAGGTGAAACGAGACTTTAGTTTGTCCGATATTCACGAAATTTGACCCACACGCCGCTAGCACGAGTATTCAACAACCCCTAAAGTTTCGTTGACCTTTGACCTTGGAATGGGAGACGACATCTTGAATTTACGAAAAAACGAGCGTTAGCATTAGCTTCAATCACATTTCACTTGCAGGGACTTTTTTCAATTGTTTTCTAACGCTTTTGGCATCAATGGGAAGTCATTGGCAAAAGAAAAATGGTATCACAAGCTATAGATTTTGAACGGCGTGGGCGTGGCGAGCTCGCAAAGTGGCGTAGTGTTAATACACGCTCATATTTCAATGCATTCCTATGGGATTTTAATATGTTGATCCCAGACTTAAGCTGTAACTGGCATAATAACATAGAATATGACCATATAAGGAATGTGGGCGTGGTTAGCGAATAACCCCCTGTTGCTATGGTAATCCAAAGTGTACTTTTTCCAATCATTATGATCTTGATGTCAAACTTCTCGGTGACCTCAGACGAACAAAACATAAAATGGTTGCTATGGAGATAAAACCAACAGAAAAGCCGCCATTTTGAAAAAAGTGCTTTTTTAATCAATTTCTCACTTTCATCTCAGACCAGCTATACAGAAAGCGAAGGGATGGACTTAGGGTTCCACAGTGAGTGCTAAGCAAGTGAGTTCGGGGTCAAAGGTCACCGCCAAAGGCGGCAGTGGTGCGTAGGGGCGGGCGGCGGGGGCGGCGGCGGTGCGTGTGGCGAGCGGGGAGGGAGAGGGCGTGCTGCGAGGGGGAGGGCTGGTTGCGGAGAGGGGGAGGGCAGGCGGCAAGGGTTAGGGCGGGTAACGACTGCGGGCCATCCAACGCCGCTTGCGGCTTTAATTTTTATTCTTCTTTCTTACTGCCGCTTTAACTCAAAATTACACCCCCGCCACATGAACGAAAAGTACCTCAAAATCGCACCACACCTAGGGAAAATTGTAAAATAATTTATTTTGAAGTGAACGACGACCCCCCCCAAACGATGACATCACGGCGAGCGTTCTCGCCAAAAAAATGAATGGGGAAAAAATCGATTATGGGGCCAAAAAAAAATATTTCGAAATACGCAAAAAACGGCCAATGACCCGTGTCGGGGATAAGCCCAAGAACATTTGAAATCATTATGGGATGGCCAGACGACCCACGCCTTGGCCCCAATGTGGCGCCGAAAACAGAAAAATGGCGTTTTTCACGGTTTTCATCAATATGGGAAAACGACACTTTTGTTTGTCCGATTTTCACGAAACTTGACAAGCATGTCCATAGCCGGAGACTACAAACACCCAAGAAGTTTGATTGACCTTTGACCTTGGGAAGTTGCCGCCATCTTGACATTAACAAAAAAAGCACGTTTGCTATGAGCTACAAAAAGAAATACCTCCTAGGGGGTTTTATCAACTGTTTTGTAACTTAGTTGGGCATTAATGGGAGCCTACTGGGAGAAAAATGTTGCAATTAGAAGTTGTAGAATATGAAATGGCGTGCATGTTGCGAGGTCGCGACGGACACGGTTTTAGCTAGGTCGAACATATTTTGCCCGATTTGCATAAAAGTGGCATCCACGTGTCCGGAGGCCCGAGCTGAACGAAATGACATAACTTACGAAACCGAAATGCGTACGGTGCGCCTCTGGTACGCAAAAAACCGTCGCGAAAAAAAGTGCTGACTCAGCAATTTCAATTTTTTATTTCGCATTTCGCAAACGAAACCAACATAACTTTGTTGGATATAACCATGGCTATTTTTTACATTATTATGGGATGGCTCCACGACCTACCGTTTGGCGGCCATTTTGTTTCGAAATCTGAAAATTTGGGATTTCGCAAAGTTGAAACGAACGTTTGGTTTGTCCGATTGTCACGAAATTTGACCCAGATGCCGATAGCGTGAGTCTTCAACAACCCCTAAAGTTTCGTTGACCTTTGACCTTGGAAAGTGGCCAACATCTTGAATTTACGAAAAAACGAGCGTTCGCATTAGCTTCAATCACATTTGACTTGCAGAGACTTTTTTTAATCGTTTTCTAACGTTTTTGGCATCAATGGGAAGTCATTGGCAAAAGAAAAATGGTGTCACAAGCTATAGATTTTGAACGGCGTGGGCGTGGCGAGCTCGCAAAAGTGGCGTAGTGTTAATACACGCTCATATTTCAATGCATTCCTATGGGACTTTCATATGTTGACCCCAGACTTAAGCTGTAACTGGCATAATAACATAGAATATGACCATATAAGGAATGTGGGCGTGGTTAGCAAATAACCCCCCGTTGCTAAGGTAATCCAAAGTGTACTTTTTCCGATCATTATGATCTTGATGTCAAACTGCTCGGTGACCTCAGACGAACAAAACATAAAATGGTTGCTATGGAGATAAAACCAACAGAAAAGCCGCCATTTTGAAAAAAGTGCTTTTTTAACCAATTTCTCACTTTCATCTCAGACCAGCTATACAGAAAGCGAAGGGAGGAACTTAGGGTTCCACAGTGAGTGCTAAGGAAGTGAGTTCGGGGTCAAAGGTCACCGCCAAGGGCGGCAGTGATGCGCAAGGGCAGGCGGCGGGGGCGGCGGCGGTGCGTGTGGCGAGCGGCGAGGGAGAGGGCGGGCTGCGAGGAGGACGGCTGGTTGCGGAGAGGGGGAGGGCAGGCGGCGAGGGTTAGGGCGGGTAACGACTGCGGGCCATCCAACGCCGCTTGCGGCTTTAATTATGGCCCGCAGCAGCAGTCTACTGACTGCAAGGACCATATTGTTTTTGCTTAGAGTCAAAAAACGTAAAAAGCCCCAAAAAGGCCTCAAAGAACCGGCCTAAGCCCAAACGGACCCGACCAGTGTATAGCAGGACCAAAACTACACACACACACACACACACACACACACGAAAAAGTTTTCTATATTGTTTTTGCAATGTTTATTATGGCCCGCAGCAGCAGTCTACTGACTGCAAGGACCATATTGTTTTTGCTTAGAGTCAAAAAACGTAAAAAGCCCCAACAGGCCTCAAAGAACCGGCCTAAGCCCAAACGGACCCGACCAGTGTATAGCAGGACAAAAACGAAACACAGCGACGCCCCTCATCCTAACCGCAAATTTTTCTATATTGTTTTTGCATTGTTTCATTATTATGGCCCGCAGCAGCAGTCTACTGACTGCAAGGACCATATTGTTTTTGCTTAGAGTGAAAAAACGTGAACTTTCTGCGCCTTTGAACGAAAATTACACCCCCGCCACATGAACGAAAAGTACCTCAAAATCGGACCACACCTAGGGAAAATTGAAAATGAATTTTTGGCATAGTGCGCGTTACCCCGCCCAAAACGATGACATCACGGCGAGCGTTCTCGCCAAAAAAAATGAATGGGCCGATTTTCGCTTATGGGACGACAAAAACAATATTTCGGAAAACGCAAAAAACGGCCAATGACACGTGTTGGGGATAAGCCCTAGAACATTTGAAATCATTATGGGATGGCCACACGACCCACGCCTTGGCGGCAATGTGGCGCCGAAAACTGAAAAATGGCGTTTTTCACGGTTTTCAACAATATGGGAAACCAGCACTTTTGTTCGTCCGATTTTTGTGAAACTTGACAAGCATGTCCATAGCCGGAGACTACAAACACCCAAGAAGTTTGATTGACCTTTGACCTTGGGAAGTTGCCGCCATCTTGATATTAACGAAAAAAGCACGTTTGCTACGAGCTACAAAAAGAAATACCTCCTAGGGGGTTTTATCGACTGTTTTGTAACTTAGTTGGGCATTAATGGGAGCCTACTGTGAGAAAAATGTTGCAATTAGAAGTTGTAGAATATGAAATGGCGTGCCTTTGGCGAGGTCGCGAAAGACACGGTTTTAGCTAGGTCGAACATATTTTGCCCGAATAGCGCAAAACGGGTGTTCGCGCGTTCGGAGGCCCGAGCTGAACGAAACAACATAACTTTTGAAAACGAGATGCGTACCATGCGCCTCTGGTACGTAAAAAACCGTCGCGAAAAAAAGTGCTGACTCAGCAATTTCAATTTTTTATTTCGCATTTCGCAAACGAAACCAACATACCTTTGCTGGATATAACCATGGCTATTTTTTACATTATTATGGGATGGCTCCACGACCTACGGTTTGGCGGCCATTTTGTTTCGAAATCTAAAAATTTTGGATTTCAGAGAGGTGATACGAGACTTTAGTTTGTCAGATATTCACGAAATTTGACCCACATGCCGCTAGCATGAGTCTTCAACAACCCCTAAAGTTTCGTTGACCTTTAACCTTGGGAAGTGGCTAACATCTTGAATTTACAAAAAAATGAGCGTTAGCATTAGCTTCAATCACATTTCACTTGTAGGGATTTTTATTGATCGTTTCCTAACGCTTTTAGCATCAATGGGAAGTCAATGGCAAAAGAAAAATGGTATCACAAGCTATGAATCTTGAACGGCGAGGGCGTGGCCAGCTCGCAAATGTGGCGTAGTCTTAACACACGCTCATATTTCAATGCATTCCTATGGGACTTTAATATGTTGACCCCAGACTTAAGCTGTAACTGGCATAATAACATAGAATATGACCATATAAGGAATGTGGGCGTGGTTAGCGAATAACCCCCCCGTTGCTAAGGTAATTCAAAGTGTACTTTTTCCGATCCTTATGATCTTGACGTCAAACTGCTCGGTGACCTCAGACGAACAAAACATAAAATGGTTGCTATGGAGATAAAACCAACAGAAAAGCCGCCATTTTGAAAAAGGTGCTTTTTTAATCAATTTCTCACATTCATCTCAGACCAGCTATACATTAAGCATAGGGAGGGACTTAGGGTTCCACAGTGAGTGCTAAGCAAGTGAGTTCGGGGTCAAAGGTCACCACCAAGGGCGGCTGCGGCCCGTGCGTGCGGCGGCGTGCGTGGCGGCGGCGTGCGTGCGGCGGCGGCGTGCGTGCGGCGGCGTTGGTCCGGCGGCGGTGGGTGCAGCGAGGGAGAGGGCGGGCAGCGAGGGAGAAGGGGGGCCGGGTAGCGACTGCGGGCCATCCAACGCCGCTTGCGGCTTTAATTATTATTCTTCTTTCTTTCTGCCACTTTGAGCCAAAATTACACCCCCGCCACATGAACGAAAAGTACCTCAAAATCGGACCACACGTAGGGAAAATTGAAAATGAATTTTTGACATAGTGCGCGTTACCCCACCCAAAGCGATGACATCACGGCGGGCGTTTCCGAAAAAAAAATGAATGGGCCGAAAATCGCTTATGGGGCCAAAAAAAAATATTTCGAAATACGCAAAAAAAGGCCAATGACCCGTGTCAGGGATAAGCCCAAGAACATTTGAAATTATTATGGGATGGCCACACGACCCACGCCTTGGTGCCAATCTGGCGCCGAAAACTGAAAAAATGGCGATTTTCACGGTTTTCATCAATATGGGAAAACGACACTTTGGTTTGTCCGATTTTGACGAAAGTTGACAAGCATGTCCAAAGTTGGAGTCTACAAACACCCAAAAAGTTTCATTGACCTTTGACCTTTGGAAAAGGCCGATATCCTGAAACATTCAAAAAAAGTACTTTTACTCACAGCTACGAAAAGAAATACCTCCTAGGGGGTTTTATCAACTATTATGTAACGTAGTTGTGCAATAATGGGAACCTACTGGGGGAAAAATGTTGCAATTAGAAGTTGTAGAATATGAATGGCGTGCGCGTGGCGAGTTTGCAACCGACGCCGTTTTATGTAGGTCGGACATGTTTTATCCAAATTGTGTAAAAGTGGTATTCACGCGTCCGGAGGCTCGAGCTGAACGAAATGACATAACATACGAAACTGTAATGCGTACAATGCGCCTCTGGTAAGCTAAAAACCGTCGCAAAAAAAAGTGCTGACTCAGCTAAAAAAATTTTTTGCGAAAAAAAAATCTTGGAATCTACAAACGAAAGTAATATATCTGTGTCGGGATATCCAAAGGAAGTTTTGAAATTATTATGGGATGGCCACACAACCTATGGTTTGGCGGCCATATTGTTTCAAAATCTGATTTTTGGCGATTTTTACGTTCATAAAAATTAACCTTTTATTTGCACGATTTGAATGAAAATTTACACACAAGTTGCTAGCATTGGTCTACAATGACCCCTGAAATTTCATTGACCTTTGACCTTGGGAAGTGTCCGCCATCTTGAATCTTAAAAAAAAGCAATTTCACTATAAGCTATTTTAAAAATTCAGCCCAGGGGTTTTTTTCTCCGATCATTTCCAAACTTTTTGGGTATCATCGGGAAGGAACAAGGAAAAGAAAGACGCCTTTAGAACTTTTGTATCTCAAACGGCGCCCTCGTGGCGAGCTCGCAAAAGTGGCGTAGTCTTAACACACGCTCATACTTCAATGCATTCCTATGGGACTTAATATGTTGATCCTGCCTTAAGCTGTAACAGGCAAAATAACATAGAATATGACCAAATAAGGAATGTGGGCGTGGTTAGTGGATAACCCCCCGTTGCTAAGGTAATCCAAAGTGTACTTTTTCCGATCCTTATGATCTTGACGTCAAACTGCTCGGTGACCTCAGACGAACAAAACATAAAATGGTTGCTATGGAGATAAAACCAACAGAAAAGCCGCCATTTTGAAAAAAGTGCTTTTTTAATCAATTTCTCACATTCATCTCAGACCAGCTATACAGAAAGCATAGGGAGGGACTTAGGGTTCCACAGTGAGTACTAAGCAAGTGAGTTCGGGGTCAAAGGTCACCGCAAAGGGCGGTGGTGTTGCGTAGGGGCGGGCGGCAGGGGCGGCGGCGGTGCGTATGGCGTGCGGCGAGGGAGAGGGCGGGCTGCGAAGGGGAGGGCTGGTTGCGGAGAGGGGGAGGGTAGGCGGCGAGGGTTAGGGCGGTTAGCGACTGCGGGCCATCCAACGCCGCTTGCGGCTTTAATTATTATTCTTCTTTCTTTCTGCCGTTTCGAGCCAAAATTACACCCCCGCCACATGAACGAAAAGTACCTCAAAATCGCACCACACGTAGGGAAAATTGGAAATGAATTTTTGGCATAGTGCGCGTGACTCCGCCCAAAGCGATGACATCACGGCGAGCGTTTACAAAAAAAAAAATGAATGGGCCAAAATTTCATTATGGGCCAAAAAAAAATATTTCGAAATACTCAAACGAAAGTCAATGACCCGTGTCGGGGATAAGCCCAAGAACATTTGAAATCATTATGGGATGGCCAGACGTCCCACGCCTTGGCCGCAATGTGGCGGCGAAAACTGAGAAATGGCGTTTTTCACGTTTTTTAACAATATAGGAAAACGACACTTTCGTTTGTCCGATTTTCGCGAAACTTCACAAGCATGTCCATAGCCGGAGACTACAAACACCCAAGAAGTTTGATTGACCTTTGACCTTGGGAAGTTGCCGCCATCTTGAAATTAACGAAAAAAGCACGTTTGCTACGAGCTACAAAAAGAAATACCTCCTAGGGGGTTTTGTCGACTGTTTTGTAACTTAGTTGGGCATTAATGGGAACCTACTGGGGGAAAAATGTTGCAATTAGAAGTTGTAGAATATGAAATGGCGTGCATGTTGCGAGGTCGCGACCGACACGGTTTTAGCTAGGTCGAACATGAATTGCCCGATTTGCCTAAAAGTGGTATTCACGCGTCCGGAGGCCCAAGCTGCACGAAATGACATAACTTACGAAACCGGCAAAATGCGTACGGTGCGCCTCTGGTACGCAAAAAAACCGTCGCGAAAAAAAGTGCTGACTCAGCAATTTCAATTTTTTACTTTGCATTTCGCAAACGAAACCAACATAACTTTGTTGGATATAACCATGGCTATTTTTTACATTATTGTGGGATGGCTCCACGACCTACCGTTTGGCGGCCATTTTGTTTCGAAATCTGAAAATTTGGGATTTCGCAAAGTTGAAACGAACGTTTAGTTTGTCCGATTGTCACGAAATTTGACCCACACGCCGCTAGCGTGAGTCTTCAACAACCCCTAAAGTTTCGTTGACCTTTGACCTTGGGAAGTGGACGACATCTTGAATTTACGAAAAAACGAGCGTTAGCATTAGCTTCAATCACATTTCACTTGCAGAGACTTTTTTCAATCATTTTCTAACGCTTTTGGCATCAATCGGAAGTCATTGGCAAAAGAAAAATGGTGTCACAAGCTATAGATTTTGAACGGCGTGGGCGTGGCGAGCTCGCAAAGTGGCGTAGTCTTAATACACGCTCATATTTCAATGCATTTCTATGGACTTTAATATGTTGACCCAAGCTTGAGCTGTAACTGGCATAATAACATAGAATATGAACAATAAGGAATGTGGGCGTGGTTAGCGAATAACCCCCGTTGCTAAGGTAATCCAAAGTGTACTTTTTCCGATCCTTATGATCTTGATGTCAAACTGCTCGGTGACCTCAGACGAACAAAACATAAAATGGTTGCTATGGAGATAAAACCAACAGAAAAGCCGCCATTTTGAAAAAAGTGCCTATTTAATCAATTTCTCACTTTCATCTCAGACCAGCTATACAGAAAGCGTAGGGAGGGACTTAGGGTTCTACAGTGAGTGCTAAGCAAGGGAGTTCGGGGTCAAAGGTCAGCGCCGAGGCGGCGTTGGTGCGTAGGGGCGGGCGGCGGGGGCGCGGCGGTGCGTGTGCGAGCAGCGAGGGAGAGGGCGGCGGCGAGGTGGAGGGCTGGTTGCGGAGAGGGGGAGGTCAGCGGCGAGGAGGGCGGGAAGCGACTGCGGGCCATCCAACGCCGCTTGCGGCTTTAATTATGGCCCGCAGCAGCAGTCTACTGACTGCAAGGACCATATTGTTTTTCGTTGAGTCAAAAAAACGTAAAAAGCCCCAAAAAGGCCTCAAAGAACCGGCCTAAGCCCAAAAAGACCGGACCAGTGTAGTAAAAAAAAAAAAACACACAAAAAGACACACACAGGCCTAGGAGCAAAAACTTCTATATTGTTTTTCGAATGTTTATTCTTCTTATTATGGCCCGCAGCAGCAGTCTACTGACTGCAAGGACCATATTGTTTTTGCTTAGAGTCAAAAAACGTAAAAAGCCCCAAAAAGGCCTCAAAGAACCGGCCTGAGCCCAAACGGACCCGACCAGTGTATAGCAGGACAAAAACGAAACACAGCGACGCCCCTCATCCTAACCGCAAATTTTTCTATATTGTTTCTGCATTGTTTCATTATTATGGCCCGCAGCAGCAGTCTACTGACTGCAAGGACCATATTGTTTTTGCTTAGAGTCAAAAAACGTAAAAAGCCCCAAAAAGGCCTCAAAGAACCGGCCTAAGCCCAAACGGACCCGACCAGTGTATAGCAGGACCAAAACTACACACACACACACAACACACACACACACACGAAAAAGTTTTCTATATTGTTTTTGCAATGTTTATTATTATTCTTCTTTCTTTCTGCCACTTTGAGCCAAAACACCCCCGCCACACTGAACGAAAAGTACCTCAAAATCGGACCACACGTAGGGAAAATTGAAAATGAATTTTGACATAGTGCGCGTTACCCCCCACCCAAAGCGATGACATCACGGCGGGCGTTTCCGAAAAAAAAATGAATGGGCCGAAAATCGCTTATGGGGCCAAAAAAAAATATTTCGAAATACGCAAAAAAAGGCCGATGACCCGTGTCGGGGATAAGCCCAAGAACATTTGAAATTATTATGGGATGGCCACACGACCCACGCCTTGGTGCCAATCTGGCGCCGAAAACTGAAAAAATGGCGATTTTCACGGTTTTCATCAATATGGGAAAACGACACTTTGGTTGTCCGATTTGATGAAAGTTGACAAGCATGTCCAAAAGTTGGAGTCTACAAACACCCAAAAAGTTTCATTGACCTTTGACCTTTGGAAAAGGCCGATATCCTGAAACATTCAAAAAAAGTACTTTTACTCACAGCTACGAAAAGAAATACCTCCTAGGGGTTTATCAACTATTATGTAACGTAGTTTGCAATAATGGGAACCTACTGGGGGAAAAATGTTGCAATTAGAAGTTGTAGAAATGAATGGCGTGCGCGTGGCGAGTTTGCAACCGACGCCCGTTTTATGTAGGTCGGACATGTTTTATCCAAATTGTGTAAAAGTGGTATTCACGCGTCCGGAGGCTCGAGCTGAACGAAATGACATAACATACGAAACTGTAATGCGTACAATGCGCCTCTGGTAAGCTAAAAACCGTCGCAAAAAAAAGTGCTGACTCAGCTAAAAAAAATTTTTTGCGAAAAAAAATCTTGGAATCTACAAAACGAAAGTAATATATCTGTGTCGGGGATATCCAAAGGAAGTTTTGAAATTATTATGGGATGGCCGCACAACCTATGGTTGGCGGCCATATTGTTCAAATCTGATTTTTGGCGATTTTTACGTTCATAAAAATTACCTTTTATTGCACGATTTGAATGAAAATTTACACACAAGTTGCTAGCATTGGTCTACAATGACCCGAAATTTCATTGACCTTTGACCTTGGAAGTGTCCGCCATCTTAATCTTAAAAAAAAAGCAATTTCACTATAAGCTATTTTAAAAAATTCAGCCCAGGGTTTTTTCTCCGATCATTTCCAAACTTTTGGGTATCATCGGGAAGGAACAAGGAAAAGAAAGATGCCTTTAGAACTTTTGTATCTCAAACGGCGCCCGCGTGGCGAGCTCGCAAAAGTGGCGTAGCCTTAACACACGCTCATACTTCAATGCATTCCTATGGGACTTTAATATGTTGATCCCTGCCTTAAGCTTAACAGGCAAAATAACATAGAATATGACCAAATAAGGAATGTGCGTGGTTAGTGAATAACCCCCGTTGCTAAGGTAATCCAAAGTGTAAGCTTTCCGATCCTTATGATCTTGACGTCAAACTGCTCGGTGACCTCAGAACGAACAAAACATAAAATGGTTGCTATGGAGATAAAACCAACGAGAAAAGCCGCCATTTTGAAAAAAGTGCTTTTTAATCAATTTCTCACATTCATCTCAGACCAGCTATCAGAAAGCATAGGGAGGGACTTACGCCGGAGTCACACTGGACGCCGCATAGCGCCGCGCAGCGGCGCGGAGCAGAGAGCCGCGCCGCTGCGCGGCGCTCTATTGGTCACACCAGACGCAATTTGTTTCCGCGACGGTCGGCAGGCGCTGCTAGAGCTATTGCTTTTTGCCATCATGTCAATAACCAGGATATCTCCCAGTGTTTCTGCTAAAAGGGATGTCTCTGCCCCTGTTGACACATACCCCGCCCCCCAGCTCCGCAGTCGGCCCACTTCATTGATCGTTTGTGCGCGCGTGTGCGTGTCTTCTGTCTGTTGTGTGTCTGTGTGCACGCACGCAGGTGTTTCCGTCGGTCAATTAAAAACTGAAATATTACCAGATGTTTCTTCCCAGAAAGAACCGCTCCTCTGCCTCTCTCTCGTTCAAACGCAGCCCAAGCCCGCTCCAGTGTGCCCCCTTCATTGATCTGTCTCTGTGTATCTGTCTTTTTGTGGTGTCTCTGTGCTCGTGAACATGTCTGTGTTTGATTGTATGCATATTTTCATCTCTACAGTCTGTTTAGACACAAAAACATGATCACATTTGTCAATCGCGGCGTTTTAATGTGAAAAATGGTTCTATTTTGAAAATAAACCGGATTTCTCATGTATTTTGATAACTTCCTGCCAGTATTGACGCGGAGCGCTCGCGGCTCGCGCACAAAATAGGCAGACGCCGAAACGTTGCGCTGCCAGCGGCGGGACCCTCCGCGCCGCTCCGCGTCGCCTCGCGCCTTGGACCGACGCCATAGGTAACATGGGCGCCGAATGGAAGCGCACGCCGTTCCGCGCCGCTTCGCGGCGCTATCGCGTCCAGTGTGACTCCGGCGTTAGGGTTCTACAGTGAGTGCTAAGCAAGTGAGTTGGGGTCAAAGGTCACTGTCAAGGGCGGCTGCGGCCCGTGCGGAGGCGCGTGCGTGCGTATCTTAACACACGCTCATACTTCAATGCATTCCTATGGACTTTAATATGTTGATCCCTGCCTTAAGCTTAACAGGCAAAATAACATAGAATATGACCAAATAAGGAATGTGGGCGTGGTTAGTGAATAACCCCCGTTGCTTAAGGTAATCCAAAGTGTACTTTTTCCGATCTTATGATCTTGACGTCAAACTGCTCGGTGACCTCAGACGAACAAAACATAAAATGGTTGCTATGGAGATAAAACCAACAGAAAAAGCCGCCATTTTGAAAAAAAGTGCTTTTTTAATCAATTTCTCACATTCATCTCAGACCAGCTAACAGAAAGCATAGGGAGGGACTTAGGGTTCCACATGAGTGCTAAGCAAGTGAGTTCGGGGTCAAAGGTCACCGCAAAGGGCGGTGTGTTGCGTAGGGGCGGGCGCAGGGGCGGCGGCGGTGCGTATGGCGTGCGGCGAGGGAGAGGGCGGCTTGCGAAGGGGAGGCTGGTTGCGGAGAGGGGAGGGCAAGGCGGCGAGGGTTAGGGCGTTAGCGACTGCGGGCCATCCAACGCCGCTGCGGGCTTAATTCTTCTTTTTCTTTCTAAACTGCGTCTTCGACGCATTTTACACCCCCGCCACATGGACGAAAAGTACCTCAAAATCGCACCACACGTAGGGAAAATTGAAAATGAATTTTTGGCATAGTGCGCGTTACCCCGCCCAAAATGACATCACGGCGAGCGTTTTCGTAAAAAAAAATGAATGGGCCGAAAAACGACTTATGGGGCAAAAAAAAAATTTCGAAAATACGCAAAAAAAGGCCAATGACCCGTGTCGGGCATAAGCCC